>JAQIXP010000961.1:0-21045 GCA_034700285.1 Proteroiulus fuscus
CTAACATCACACAAAATTTTAATTTTTCTAAAAATGGTCGAGCAACCTGTGCTGTATCACTTTGTATGGATTGACCCGTATGTCAGTACTTATAGTCATTGTCATTCATTGACTGAATTTGTTCGCAGCTCATGTTTGGACAATGTTAAGTAGAACTTTCACGTTACTTGTGAGTAAGGCTGGGCGCAAATCATGTAATTTCAAAGCAAATTGCATGGGTTTCGTCACCATCAACGACGATTGCATGTAACGTCACTTCCCTTGCATGACGTCATTTTTGCTGTGGTGTTTCATCTCATTGCATGCAACGTGACGTCACTCATGCGACGTCTCGTGCAATTTTTAACAGAGAGATTGCAAGATTTGCTACCGACCTTACTGCAGCTTTCTAGTTAGTGAGCATCAATTGATAAACTCAATTGCGCTATTATCATATTTGAAAAAGCTTTGGTTGGATAAAGTATAGCTCCAGTTGTGGTTTAAAATACTGGAAAATAGATGAGGGTCACACTCATATTGGCTTCTAAACTTTGATAATTTAGGTCTCCTGGATGGATTCGGTATACCGGGTATTAATAAATTGTAATGCAGTTGCCTTGGGACGGTTATAAAAGGAGTTTTGCATTTACAACATGGGCTTTTGAGCGTCTATATATAAATTTATAAGAGTTACCATTTAAAATCGTTGTAAAGGTCTATTTACTGAGCCAGTTTATGACAAATGTAATTTTAAATATTTAAAACGAAGTAACGAGAGTTGATCTCAAATTTTTGTAAGCTTAAAAATCAAAATCCAATTGACTTTTCTTGCAAAATTTTTGTGCTAATATGCTGTACACTGCACGTGCCAATTACATTTGGTTTGCTAGATTGTGCAAAGCCCACCACAATTTTGGTCTACAAAAATGATAGCGTAAAAACACGTCCCTTTCTTTAGTCAGTGTTTCTCGAGTGGTTTGAATTTTCACGTAATATCTAACATCAATTAATTGTAATGGTTGCATTTTCAAAAGTGCAGTGTTTCTAGACATTTCTAATGTTAGCTAGCTTCAGCTGCAAAAATGGCAGACTGCTAACTTTTTCCTCGAATTTTCCAAAAACCTGCTCTGGATCATTTGATAATTTCCTTTTGACTTGTTTATTTTTGTTGCATTAAAGATGTGCTTGAAAGATACACAAGCTTCCTGGATTCTGTAATAAATTTAAATTTTTGTTATTTTTCAGATCAATGAGCTAGGTCACATTAACATTCCCGTGATGCTCATGCCAGATGACTTCAAAGCTTACAGTAAAGTAAAAGTGGATAATCATCTTTTCAACAAGTGAGTTCACTATTTATTTATTTAAAATAATGTTGGTTCTACTTTTACCAGAGTAAACAGGAATAATGTGTGGCTAAGCTATGGATGGTTAGTCTGTGTGTAAAGAAAATAATTAATTTAATTTTTCCCATTGCATGTGTGCTAAGCCAGGTGCTCTTTTCATATTCTTTGTATTAGTCACAAAACAAGTACGTATAATATAAGGTTTCGTTTTAAATTAGTAGTCATTTTTCATACATCTTTAAAAATGTATGTAGGCCTATGCAATGTTTATGATGTATACCCTTGTTTCCCAACTTTGGCACTATTTCCAACCCCCCCCCCCCCCCGCACCCCTGTGGGCAATGAAGGAATCTTGGGGCAATGCTGGCCCCAGGAGAAATAGGGGGCATTGAGGAGCAAAATTGGGCATAAGAAGATGCTAGACAGAATGTCACCTAAAAATGCACTGAAATTTACAAATTTTAAAAGCTGATTTTTAAATTAAACAAATTGGAACTGAAATTATAGTTATTTATTAAACTAAAATAACAAAATATAAAGTAATAAAGTAATAGGCTACTCATCAAATCAGGAAAATAAAAAGTAATCAGTAATGAGAAGGATAAGCCCGATTTTGCGCTACCAATTTGTTTATGTTTGACTCAATTTTCATCAGCAGAATCCTTAAATTTTTGAGGCCAACTACATTGAGTTTGCAGTCTTTTTGCTAAAAAGAGGAGCCAACTGCGAATAGTTAACCATGAATTCTTAAGATGATGTGATTATATTTAATTTTACAGATACTAAAATAGCAAAAAAATCTAGTGCATTTATATTTTGTTATATCATTTTAATAAATAACTTCATAATATTATATTCATTTGCAATTTAATATTTGCTGAGACATTTTTGCTAGAGGGGCATTCATGTACTTTCATTCATGTACATTCATGTACTGATGAAACTCGGTATATTGAAATTAGGATGACCAATTAAGATGGTTACAGTGGGTGCGAGATTTTAATCTACTATTTAAATCATGTTTTTATATTCTATATCAAAGAATGATTGTTTAAATGGAAAATCCAGTGAAAAATGAAAAAAAGATCTTATAATTTAGTTGATAAAAGGAAAGCAATGCATTCTTGCCATGCATTTTATATATCAAATTGATGTCTTGCAACGTGTAAACTGCAGTTTTTTCAACTTATTGACACTTGATTTGAAACATTGAAATTCCAGAAAAATGTCAGAAAAGTTTACTGCCTCTCTTTCTCATTGTCTGATAATAATGGAAAACTATAAATCGTTATGCATATTACTGATCTTTAGAGCATGGAAATAGCTAATGTCTAGCCACGAAGTCCGTTCACCATTAGTTAAAGGTTATTGCTGACCAAGCGTTATTAAATTGTAGTCAATTAAAACATTCTAAAGTTTCCCCTGTTTCTTAAACATGAGTGTACTACCTAAAGTTAGTGATGTAATGATTGATGATTTCGGTAAAATAAATTACAAAATTATCTGGTTTATTATGATTTTTTTTCAAAATGAATTTATATGGTAAATTGATTAGTAGTCCTATTGAATGTAGCTATGCCCAATTATGTTTGTTCACAGGCCTATGTGTCTTTGTTGTAGCCTTTGAACTTAGTTTGGTATTGGTTTGGAAAGAGCTTTGTTTATGGATGACCTTTATTAAAAAAATAAAGAAGTTTTTTATAAATTTATTGAATGCAAGGTTACTTGCCCTAAAATATGTTTATTCCAAAACTGCAAGCACCAGTATCACTGTTTGCTAAAATCGAGAAAATGTTTGTTATTCCGTATCTGCTTGGTCAACCATGAACATGTTGAAAAAGCATGGAGCGCTTAATGGGTTGTGCTGATCTTTGTTGCATAAATCCTTACTCCTATAATTATTATAGCTATGCTCAAATGTGGCTGCAGAGTTAGATGTCTGTCAGGAAATCCTCTTGAATATTTTAAACTGCAATTTTAAAAGGTGTTGTGCCCTTTTCCACCCTTGAATTTCTATTAGTTTGCCTGATTTTTCTCCACATGGTGCGTTGCACGTTCTAATTTCTCATGATAAATTATTCCTGGTTTATTAATAACATTAATGGTCACATGTTTTGATTGCTGTTCATCAAGGGCAAGTTTAATTTGTTCTGCTTTGTGCTGACTAATGATGCAGTGATTCGATGATAATGTATTGTATTATCTGGAATTATCTTTATGCATTTGTTAGGTTAATTGCCTTTACCTTCACCAGAAAAAGCTGTTTTCATATCTCTCGATTGTTTACAATAATACTTTTCATGTCACGGTTTGAGTCAATTTGCCTGCTGTGCATTGAAACATTAATTCATTGGTTTTTATCTTAAAAAGGTGGACCCTTGCCAACTTTCATCTTACCAAAACTATGCCCGAGTCTTCCTTTTTTCGCCTGAACCTTTTCGTTTATAATCGTTACTTTTGTTTTGTGTGCTGCAGACGTTGGGATTTGTTATTATGCCATGTGAATATACAGCAGTGTAGCCTTAGCATGCACGTGTTGGTGCTACGATACCACATATTAAAATAGATGCAAATGTAGACGACTGTATGAATATATTATATTAATCCTAGCTACCATAGTGAGAATTTCATTTGAATGCATTTTGTGAGCTTAGCTGAAGTGTTGAATATGTTCGTATGATGCACTTAGACACGGATTATACTGTACCGTATAGTTTAATGCTAATATGCCCATTCTCTGATTTAAAGTTATGAAAAGTACTAACGGTCCCCACAAATATTATAGTTCTGCTGTTGTTATTCGTTGGTATTGTGCTTACGGTAGATTTAGTTTATTTTGAATCAGCCAATTTAAACCACATGAGTTTATTTTCTTTAAATCGTTGATTTTCATATTAGAGTGCAGAATGTAGTGGGTTTACTTAAGTTTCTATCTTGTGAATATTATTAATAATGAATTATTGGCACTTCATGCATCCTAACCTAGGACTAGGAAACAGGAGGTAATATCATAAAAGTCTACTGTCTCTATGCTAAAATTGGGAACTTATAATGTATGCTAAATATTGCAAAGGACATTAAATGGAGATGGGCAATTTAAGAATAAACATGGGATTTGATGCACCTTAATAATTTCTTACTTTGGTGTGGTAAACTTCTGAAGAATACATCGTTGAATTGTGGAGATTATACCCTAGGTACCAGGGTATAATGTTCCTAACTGGATTGGTATTGATTGTTGTCAACAATTTATTTATGTTAATGGGTTAAAATGAAATTGATTTTCATATACATGTAAGTGCAAATAGATACCAGAACATAGATAAGCTGGTAGGTTTCATGATTGACGCATGGCCTTCAGTTTGCATGCAATGTCAAGTGTCAATGTGCCACCTAGAACACTATAGTGGTGAACCCCTTTTCATTTCCCAATTGGCTCTTATTTTTGCAATATTATTTAGCGTTTTAGTATTGTGGTGACTATATCGATTAATAACTTCGAAGACCCTATTTATTGGTAGACTAACTTAATGTTTAGTGTTGCCTAGGAAATTGTAAGCTTAAGCTTTTGCTTATTTTATTTCTTTTATGTAGGCCTACCTGTATTAAATAATCTATACATAAAGAGTTATACAGTTGAGAGCCCCGCCCTCGAATTCTAGGTTTGGGGGTAGGCACACCTAAACAAAAATAGCTCGCGTGATCAGACTGACTTTTCTGGCTTTTAAAGTTACCAAAATAATTAACCTAAAACGAATTTCTGTCAAGGTAACTAACATTTACCATGTGCAGTAGACCCCTGTAACGATCGACAGAAATAGGTTAGACCTGTAATGATGATATGATGGGTGGTGGCTTCCTTTAAATAATAAAATATCGTTCTGAACTAAATTTTACTTGGCATGTGCCAAGATTTGCGTTTTTGCCCAAATGTAAATAAATTAAAGCAATATGAAAAAAATGTAAATGTGCCTTTTGGCTATATAAAATGATAGCACTGTTGATGAGTTGTTTTACATTGTGATACTTATTTATTTATAAATGAAACAGGAAAGCCAAAAAAGTTATATTTCCTGCCATTACCAAAATTACAGTGCGTTTATCATGACGTTGCATTTGCCACATTGCTCTAATTGTTCTATGTATCTGGTTTATGTGAAATATGACTTTTATAATAACTTGCGAGTATTATAGGCCTATACATGTATACGCAATGAAATGTCCTAAATATTGAAAAAAATGATTCTGCTATAGAGCTAAATCAAGAGTTTGACATTTCGTAAAATCCTCAGTAGAATTAATTAATTGCAGGTATATGTCAAATTTCCCATACACCTGTTGACTGTGCATTGATATGGGAGGGTTGATTCAGGAAATGGTATAATCTAAAATCTGGAGTACTTGTAACATGGAAGTATTATATTACACATCCCCATTAAGTGCTGTATATTTTCTCTATAAATATGGGTTTAATTAATTATGAACCTGAAACGATTTGTATTTACTTGTATTTGCAAAGCTCTCCAAGGGACAAATTACCATTGCATGGCAATAAAGGTGTTGATACTTAGGCCCGTATGTACTTATGCGTTACTCAGTACGTGAAGATTTTATTGTATGGTAGAAAAAAATAGTAGACCTAGGCTATAGGCTAAATAAATAATATCAGCTGCTTTATTAGAGCCATAGGCTACTAATATTAAACTTTTATGATAGCTTTTGGTTATTTATAAAATAAAATGGACATGATTTATTAAAATCTAAGGCTACAATGTTTTAAGTTAATATTTAAGGGCAACTTGAACAATGTTTATTACTTATACACGAGATAGCATTCATGACAAAATCTAAACCATTTATTTGGAGTCATTGATTCCACATGGTATATGGCACACTCAGAAGAATTTGTCTAGTTTTGATTGGAGTCAGGCAAAAAAAAGTATAGGCCTAGGCATTTACATATTAATAAAATATGGAAAAATTATAGGCTATATTACTTTAATGTTGAATTTTTTTTTTTTTTATTTGAATTAAAATTTCATGGAGATATATCGGAGGAATTACTTTGTTGCTAGTTTTTTTTTTTTTTTTATTAAAAAAAAAACTTCTGTCAGACAAATTTGTGTAGCACGTCAGGCCAAGTCAGACAATTAAAATATAAATATTGGTGAAGGTCAGGCAGGAATGGTTCCATAATTTATAGTGCTAACCTTGCAAATGCATTTGATTCAGAAATGTCTTATTTTATGTCTAAATTAGTTTCAATTGCTTGATTTCTTGTGTTTTCGTCAGTCAAGTACTGGTACTTGGTTTTTTTATTCCATGCAAAATATTTAAGTGTAGGCTTTCTGAAAATTTCTTAATTAACAACTATGGAGCCCATAAGTATTATGCTGTTCAAAATTGAAGCTCTGCTGAAATGCGCTTACACTCTGTTAAAACAAAAGAGTCAAGCCTGCTAACGGCAAAAGCAAATATTTGCTCGGATAGCCCCTCTTGTTACAAGCTGTGTGTATCATTGAGACTTTACAGTTTAAAATCAATATTCGTTGCAGCTATGCACATGTTACATAGCGACAGACCTAAAATTTTTATTGGCAGTCTATTCAACAGTTCACGCTTGAGTGAATTTTAGGAATTTTAAAGATAGTAAAGTGTTTCATATAAGAACGGATGTTTTTTTAGGTCATTCTCTGTGGATATGCTTGAATTGTTCATGTTAAATAAAAAGTCATGAAGCATCACAAACATACTGCATGTTCTAACTTTTGTACGTTTTAGTAACCATGAAGGTGACATTTGGACTATATAGAATTTTCATATATTTGTTTTTTTCTATCAGCCCCTATAACCAACCAAATGCACTATTACTGCTTAATGAGCGAAATATAGTTAATACTGTATTAATAAATGTCAACATTTTAACTCAGGCCAATGTTAAATTATTAATATATTTAATTTGTTTAGAATCATATATAAAATCTGATGAAACTTAATTTATTCATTCCATTAGTCATATAGAGACATGCAACTTAATTACTTTTTTAAATAATTTATAAATATTGACCATGTCATTCACAATGCATTTAGGCCTACAGTGTTCCTTGTATATGTGACTGTGTTAGAATTGTATATGGAATCTGGCTGGCATTCATTTTGAATAAATTTTTCTAATTAATGTTTTAATTAAATAGAGCATATTTAATGTTGACGAGTATAAGAAATAATTTTATATTAGAATATTTTATTAATAATGTTTTGAATTGCATTCTAATTTCCTTTATATGTATTAAATGGGCCGTCCACATTTAATTCAAGAGTAACTTAGTATTCAAGAGCGTTACTTCAAGTTCATGTAACATATTCAATCATTGGTGATAAAAGTATTATTTAATAAATCTTTATTTTCCCGAAAATCATTTAATTGGAATGACACACAATCAATTATATTTTTCTAATTTAGGTATCTTTTATTATTTATTTATAGAGAGAATATGCCCAGTCATTTTAAAGTCAAGGAATATTGCCCACTCGTATTTAGGAACCTAAGGGAGAGGTTTGGGCTGGATGATCATGATTATATGGTAAGTTGTTTTAAATTATAAAATTTTAGTGAAACATGTTTGGTTTATACATGTATGAACAAATCACTCTTTAAGATTTTGTACTACAATCGTTATTTTAACGTTTAATTTGTGCTTCCAGTATTCTCTTACTAAATCACAACCAATCGGGACAGATTCTCCGGGAAAAAGTGGGGCTCGGTTCTTTATTTCCTTTGACAAAATGTTCTTCATTAAAACTTTGACGAGTGATGAAGTGGAGCGTATGCATCATTTATTGAAACAGTATCACCCGGTAAGATTTTCGCTGAAAATAATAATGTTAAAATTCAGTTAGTACTGGTTAATGCAGGGCACCAATAAACTCACAATTTAGGTGTGCAGTTTGCTTGACTCTTTTCATGAAAAAACTACAGTATAATTAAATGGATTGATTATAGATTTTCTTGTAATTTTATAGCTGGCTTGTAGTTCAAAGTTGTTGATAGAATTGAGTTAAATTTTTTGCCCTATATCAGCTGTGAATCAAAGAAATTTTGGCAAGCTCAATGGAAAAAAAATCCCTAAATTAAGATAGGGCTGCATAAAGATAATGTTATATTTTTAGCTAGCATCACTTTTGCTCAGCTATAAACTGACTAAAAAAGAAAATTTTAATTGTTTGTGATTGCCAGATACCGATAAGAGTATTTTAAAAAGTTAGATGTTAAAATCTTCCTGATAAGTTCACAGTGGTGGTTATTGATAATTACTATTTTTAGATCCTAAATAGCAGTGTTTTTCTCTAACAACATAAATTCGTCGACCAAATGACAGCTCATGCATTGACATGATAATGAAAGTGTTTATTTCACCCGAAAGTGAATCTTTATGTTCACTCATATTTGACAAATTTACTTAAAACAGCTTATAAGCCTAACAGCTGTTCAAGAAAAGCAGCAGATCATTTAGGATCATAAAAATATTTGTTTACTCATATTTATTTTCTTTTTATGTAGTATTTCCATATTTTTGAATTATTTCAATTAAAATGGAATCACATTATAAAATGCTGCTCTTTCACCCAAATATTTTATGTTCAGTATGATAAAGATTTAATAATTGAGCTGGTTGAGTTCATCATTTATACCAATGCCCTGTATTTCAGTACATTGTTGAAAGGCACGGCAAGACTGTCCTACCTCAGTACTGTGGAATGTACAGATTAACAGTGGAAGGAGCGGAAACCTATCTTGTTGTCATGAGAAATGTCTTCAGTAGCCACTTTGCAGTCCACAAAAAATATGACTTAAAGGTAACTTTTCTTGTTAAGTTTTAGGCTGCTTTTATTAAGGCAGATATCAATAGGTAGTTATAGCCTGCTAGTGATACTATCTGTTGGGTGCATTGCAAGTTTTCTCAAGTATGAAAGAAATATGTTGATTTCATGCAAAATCCCTGAGTAAAGTTTCCTTTTTCACTCAGGGATCAACAGTCGACAGAGAAGCAAGTGAAAAAGAAAGGGTAATTATTACTTTCCTTTCAGATTAATGTTGAATGCAACTCTGCATGACTTTTAGACCATTGGGACCCTTAATAATATTTTGAAAAACTTTTACTGGCATGAATTACAGCTGCAATATTTTGTTGTAATCAAATTCTTTTAACATTTGTGTGCAATTTAAGTCTTATTAATGATTTATTTTTACCCTTTTTAATGTGAATAACATTTCTGCATGGCATACTTTCTTTCTGCTTGTTTGTTAATTTATAAATGCAAGGGTCATCCGGCAGTCTTATTTTAGATATGCTAGAATAGCTCCTTTGTGTTTTATTTTGGTGTTTGTTGTTGTGTTGAATTAACTATTTTATAGTCTTGGTTGTTAGACATGTCTTTATCTTTAACTTCTTAACTATTGAAACTGTTCTTCTCATTACCTTATATCCACCTCAGTTATTTCTGAAATCCTGATTTTTGTGAGGGGAAACTTCATCACATTCGATTATAGAAATATATATACAATGCGGACCAAAAGTTCATGAATCTCTACTACAGAGTGATCGTTAAGTGCTCGGCAGAACTTTTTTTTTTCATTAAGAAACTACTTTGAAAGATTTTTTGTTTTGAAGTGCATTGTTTGGATCATTGTGGGTTTTTTTTCTGGCTAACTCATTTAATCAAGTATACTAACTTTTTTAATCAACTGACTAGGGTAATCGAGTTAATTAACTATTATCTTTCCTCCTTAATATCTCCTCTTGCCCTTCTTCCTCCCATCCTTTACTCAAGGCCTACAACTATGTTGTCGGCATTTTTGTTGTATAACGTCGCCTTAGTTGTGTTGCCCGTAAAATTTACCTTCCCACCAAGTTGGCTTATACGACTAATCAACTTGATTAACAACTTTACTCATTTAATCGAGTTAGTTAACTGGATTAAACGAAAAAATCAGTCAAGTTGATTAATTGAGTTAGCTAACTTGATCAAAAAAGTCATTTGGCTACTCAAGTAAATTAATCGAGTCGATTAGCTTGCTTATGCAAGGTTGTTAATCAAGCTGATTAATTGAGTTATCTAAATTAATTAAATGAGAATGAAAAAGTTATTTCTGAGCTCGATCTCAATAGTCACTTTGTATATATATATATATATATATCAATATTAAATAATTAACCCCAGATCTTTCCAAATTATAAAGGAAAATAATTTGAGAAAATGCTTACTTTAACTCATGAATATGTATTTCTTCTTTAATTCTCCCGTGACATTCCCTTAGTCAGCAAAATATAAAAATTGCCAATCGAGAATATCACAAAAAATAAAATCACTTGGTCATTAAATTATTTTAAAGCAGTGGTGGGTGACTAGCATTTTGACTGTATAAACTATTTGACATATTTAAACGATTTATAGGCATAGATCGAAATGTGTAAACATTTATGAAACAGAGGTTTGTTAAACACCCTTGTTATAAATGTCAAAATAGCCATAGACCAATCATTAAGTTATTTTTAAAACTATTCTGGTATTTTGTCACTGATGTGTTAATGAGCTACTGCTATTTAAAGCTTATTTGTTCTATCTTTATTAAGCTGCAATTAGAAGTAGAAATTTTAAAGCAGTATCATTTATTTCTGGAAACTAAACATTGACTGACCTTTTCAATTTTTTAATTACCTATGTGTGAAAGCAATAATGAGCATTTTAAGAATGGAGTCTTCGCTTCTTGTGAGTAATAAAGTGCAAAATTTCTTGGCAAAACATTTAAACTGTTTTCTCAGAGATCATGTTAGTCTCAAGTAATTTTATAAACAAATGTGTATATTATGATTATTTATGAAGTTTCAGTATTTTTCAAGTTTTATATTTATCGAGATACTTTTGCATGTTGATAATTTGTTAACAACTGGAAAATATTAGGTTTTTTTAAAAAAATTGGTACATTTTTCTTTGCAGGAAAAAGATCTTCCCACGTTAAAAGACAATGATTTTGTGAAGGATGGCATAAAAATATTTATTGGCGAAGAAGCTAAAGAGCGTATTTTGGAAATTCTTACCGCTGATGTCGGTGTAAGCAAAGTTTTATTATGTCTAATATACAATGCATGTTGTCAATCAGCGAGTGCAATCTTGTGTATTCACAGTGGCAAATTACTGTGAAACACGGTGAAAAACGGTGCTGGCAATCTTGTCAGTCGCAGGATTTCAGTAAAAGCATCTGTTGTAGACGCTATTTAAAAAGTCACATGACTGCTGATCAATCATGTAACGTGCTTAATTAACCACATGTTTATCCTATTGCAAAATGTGTGGTAATAAACTAACAACCATGCATACATGGTTTGAACTTGCTCAGTTGAGTGTTCTTAAAAGACAAGATTGCAAAATACCTCACAACTACTACTGCAGGAAATTGTGAGCACAAGATTTGCCCTGGTAATCGTGAGAACCGTGTAATAGTAGCTTAGCCTGTTATACACGTGATTACTAAAAAAAAAAAGAAAATCCTTAGGAAATGTGTGCTTGATGTAACTAAACAGTTTTAATTTATTGCTTTTTAATGTTTTTATTGGATAAGTTTAAGAAACTAGCTAGTGACCATGTAGCATTATGTTGAAAGTTTTGTAAAATGCTTAGTAAACAATTATTGAATTCTAATTTTCTTTTTTGTTTTGTTTAGTTCTTAAGCAAACTGAATTTGATGGATTATAGTCTACTAGTTGGAGTACATGACTTTGAAAAAACAACTGCAGAAGAACGAGACAAGGAGGTCCCTGAAGCTGATGAGGAAAATGGTGTTGATGACGATGATGACTCTGTGGTGAGTTTTCCCGATTTATTTACTTTCTATACTTGAGTGTCCTATCCTAATCACATTTAGGCGTGATATTTCATGAACTGCTTTGTGACTAAAAGCTAGTCAACACCTATTTGCAATATAAATTAATGGTAGTTTTAAATTCATTCCTCCGTAAAGAACTGTGGAACTAGTAGTGCTTGATTGCTTTAGAATGAACATGTTTTTAGAAATGCATGTTTTATAGTAGTTTGCAAGCTTATAGAGGAAGCTTTCTTTGATACTTTTTGATGGTTTAAGCATAGGCCTACACGCACACGTAGTGGCTACCAGATTATAAAGTCATACTTTGACAATTATAATAAAAAGGCTATAAGGAAAAGGCCACATTTTCACACTTGTTGATTATTCATGAAATTAACCCAAGTAGGTAAAATTGATAAACTTTTAGTGTCTTACAATGAAATTGCAGACATATTTAGTACGTTCAATATCCAAACAGTTATACTTATATTCCAAAAAATAAAAAAACACTAATAAACGGTCATACTTTGGGCTTGAGCAGTCTAATAGACACCATGTCACAAATAACTCTTAATCGGTTAATGTTATTCTGCACTTGTTGTTGCCTGTTTTGTAGTATTTTGCTTGCAAAGGTGGAGAAATTGCTGATAAATGAAATGCAAAGAATTAAGAAGTAAAGCATGCTTATTAGTTGGGTTTTCAAAGGTGTTGTTGTATCACAATCACAGACTATTTTAATGTTTGTAAACCCAGAGCAGCCGCAGACCAATAAGGCATAGAAAATTGGTCCACAGATGGGCTGAAAAAAAAAGATCTTTACAACACTTGATTGTAGATTTTTCTTCAAAGTAATGCTCACTATTGCTTGATTTAATTGCAAAGATGCAACATGAATGCTGGCATTATTTTAAATGCCTTTCTGACAAGCTTCAGAAACCTAGGTGGAAATGTTGTTTTGTACTTTAAGGGCTTTGCATATAGTGGATTAGTGGCATAATGTTGATGTTGGCTTGTTTAGAGAAGTGCTGGAAATGGTTTGGTTTGGTTTCAGCATCCTTCCAAGTTCTTTGTCTTGATACCGTGGTTTTGAATAGACCTTCCCTCGTGTCTTTGATTGCTTAACTTCACTAGCGTCAGCTGCATCATAAGTAAAGCTTAATAGGCCTGCCTGGAATCACTCATCTCAATTGCACAGAATTATGGGCTTTTGTTTTCACTGGCTTTACACCATTGTGATTTTAATGAAGCACTTCCACAAATAATTTCCAATAGGGAAGTGGGACTGGAGGTCAGACACCACCAGATAGCCCACATGCTACTCGGGATAGGTTGCTTCGCAATGGTGATATTGATCCCCGGATTGATATATATGCCATTGCCAGTAACGAAGGTAAGGCAACTTTTTCAGACTATCAGCTAATAGAGGGGTATGACAACAAGCATTGGGGAAAATCATAACTTCTCTAAGAATTTTTCTTAATTTCAAAGTAG
Organism: Proteroiulus fuscus; assembly: GCA_034700285.1. Classification (NCBI taxonomy): domain Eukaryota; kingdom Metazoa; phylum Arthropoda; class Diplopoda; order Julida; family Blaniulidae; genus Proteroiulus; species Proteroiulus fuscus. The sequence goes on from JAQIXP010000961.1 coordinate 13,681, forward strand.
TATTATCTGAAAATCTCATTGTAAAGTATACACGGTACATTAAAAAGATTCACGGAAAATATCTGTAATGTGTATAGTTCGGGTGAGAGGGATTTGTTTTCTGTTGTAAGAAGTTAGCAAATATTTGGTGAATCACATCGTTAGAGGTCAATACGTCACATGTTATGGCATATGTTTTGGAACATAGTATAAGCGAAATTGCTGAGTATGGTTTAATGCAAAAATGTCCTGCATCATACATGGCGGTTTTCTTCATAGACACTTTCCCGTAAGCCGCAGATAGTATTTCTGGAGTTTCTGCAGGTGTCTTCTTCAACAGGACACAGAATTTGATGTTTGATGTAGGGCATTTGCACTTTAAACCAAACTCAGCAATTTCACTTTTACCATGTCATGAAACATGCCATAACACGTGGCTAACAGGATGTGACGTCACGACCTCGTGTGCTGTGACTGAATACATAGTTGTCAACTTTTTACAACAAAAAAACAAGTTGCTCTCAACTCGACCTGCACACATTACAGATATCTTCCTCAAATTTTTTAGAACGTACCACTAATATGACAAAAAGAAATTTTAGAGCATTAGTAATGATAATTCCTAAATAAATTAACGACTTTTTTTTCTAGTAAGAATTTCACTGATTCATTGTCATTCTTCTCAATTTGGTGTGATTTATTGAACAAAAAATAGTTGGATCTTCTTTTTCAACATAAAATGTCTGTTTTAGGTGCTCCGAAAAAAGAAATTTACTTCATGGCTCTAATTGATATCTTAACTAATTATGGTATCAAGAAAAGGACAGCTCAAGCAGCTAAAACTGTAAAACATGGAGCGGGTGCCGAGATCTCCACAGTTCATCCAGAGCAGTATGGTAAAAGGTTTTTGGACTTCATGACCAAAGCCATCGAATAGAAGGCCAGTCTTCTGTTCCTAGTCATTTTTCATTGTCCAATGCTCATTGCTGTGGCTGACTGCAACCTTACTATGCTGTGAATAGATTTTTGTGTACCATTTGCATGAAACCGACCCAATCGAGGCAATCTGTAATAATATACTATATTCTGGCTTGATGAAATAATCCAGTTTGCCACTGATTAATTATCTAGCTTGATATTGCTCAGCAGGAAAAAAACTTAATAATGTCATCATCATTTCTACTTTGCCATCAGTTTCTTCATCTGTCATTCCATTGAGTTAATGGGGGATTTAGTTTTAGTTTACTTTCATTTCATTTTTATTATTTTTTTTGGCATGGACATAAATGTTTGCTGGACTTTTCTCTTTTTAAACTCAAAGGTTTGGTTTACCAATTTCTTTGCCATCAGCCAAGTCATTCCTGTGATAGATTGTTTTCATTTAAGGTAAAAAAAAAATGTTATGTGGTGGCATAAATGAGAAAGAAAAATAGATATTCATGATTGAGCGACTTTGTAATAATTCCTTTGTCACATTTGTTATTGTTTAATATACCTGGTGTAAATTAAATTGTCAGTTTTTGTGTTCGTTTTTTACGTTCTACGTTCTTTCCTATTTTTTATTTAATGGCTTAAGCGTCTCACTTTGATTTCAAAATAGCCACAATGCATGTAGTCTTGTGGTACATACATGCTAAGAAGCTAGTTTTTTTAAGTTTATCCAAATAGTATTTGTGTGTGTGCGTGTCAATGTGGAGTTTGTGCATTAATTATATTAGTTGAAAGTATTAAAGCCAAACACAGAATCTAGTGATAACTGCATGACATTAGTGTATTATTTCATTCATCTGATATTGTTACATATTTTAATGTCATTGTTCAACATTTAAGTCAGGATTAAAAAAACACTTGTTTTAAAACTTAGATGTGTGCTTTTTGGATTGAAATCTCCAAGAATTTCCACTTGAAAATTGTTTACAATAGATGTGTGCCAAAGTTGCCGATGTCAAAAAAGGCATATCCATTGTAGACTATAGATTTATTATCTGGTTATTGGAAATAGTCCAATAACATTAGTCATATACTTTTACGTGTAGATGACATTATTGAGATTAACCAAAAAACCGACAGCATTTTTTGAATTAGTCCAAATAATATGGGTAGCGGCCCAAATGGACAGTTAGAGGAAGTAGGGTCTTCTGGTCTCTGCATAGGCTCCATATTTATGCATTGCATAGAGCTGTTTCTGAGAAAGTTTTCTGTCTTCTGAGTGGCTATCATTTTTACTTGATCCTTCTCCATTTGCCTTTAGTTCTTGTAATCCATCTGTATTGGCTGCACCAGCATCTGATTGAAAGGTTGGTGCAGTCCATATTGCTCGACTTTTGAAGCTTATGCTTATTATTAAGCATATAAAAGCAAATTCTGTTATTGATTTCATGCCTGCAGTAAAAAAAGGATGTGAAGTTTAACGTGTATTTCTTAAGTATTATTAATTTAACTTACTTGGGGTTTATTATTTAGAAAATTATTTTTACTGGTTTGCTGTCCTAGTATATTATGTAGTATTTGTTTTCGAAAATTGTATTTTATACACAATTTTTTCAATTCAGGCCGAGGATAGATTTTTATTGACTGTACTGTAGGCTCATAAATATCAATTCTGTAACACAGATGCGCTTATTTTGATGACGTTCTGTTATTTAGAGTTATACAATTTTATAATATGAAGTACATTATACAACTTGAGGCATTAAGGTTATTTGATTCTTACCCTTGATATTTTTTTTTCCACTATTCGTTTTGCTTTTCATGGTAAAAGTAATTCTCACTAATAAATTCAAACATATTGTTTGATTATCCTTGAAATGTAAACAGAAACATTTGTTAAGGGGATAATAATAGCCCAAAACAACTTATACCAAGGATATAAAGGGAGAAAAAATGTAATTAAAAACTACATTCTCAGGTAAACAAGTCCGGCCGGCATCAGCTTATTGCATAAAGGTGCATTTCCACCTAAAATGCATTTTTACCAAACGTTTGCAAATGTTTACAAGTGTTTGCAAGCGTTTGATTTTGGTGAATACCTGCAAGAAACACTGAACAAATAGGCCTATTTGCTAACAACACTAGGTTTTTTGCAGCAAACAAAGAATCCCTTTGATCTGCCGATTTCAGTTGGAACACTGGCAAATGTTTTCAAACGTTTGCAAGCATTGGTTGAGCTGCACGCTAAAGATGTTTCCACCTAAATATTCTAGTTTGCAAACATTTGCTAATATTCTCAAACGTTATGTGCAATTGATAGAAATGTACCTTAAATGTACTCTAGCGCTTTTTTTTTAAATTGCAGTACATCTGCCTGCTGTTAAATTCCTGAATATTCTTTGAACCATATTTACATTTATGAATTAAGACTCCATCTTGCTTAACTTATCAATGTTGATTAGTCATTTCACAAAGCTATAAAAATTTCCAATGGCTGTAATGTCCATTTGGTCCACATATTTGACACGCTTATCTTATTTGTTGGGACTTATATTATTAAAGAGAAGTAAGATAATAACATGTATCTAAGGTTGAAATAATGGAACAGAGCTGATATACCTATTACCTATACTGATTGCGTGAAAATTGCATTAATCAAAACAAAAATTGCATACTTCCAATTGAACATGTAGTTTTATATCATACGGCATACAATTATAATATACTGCTCACAGTGCTGAGTAAAGTAAAATAAATTCAAAATTGATAAACTTGTTGCTTATTTTATAGATTAAAATAATAATATTCAGCTCAATGATTTGTTATCAATTAATGGCTCAAAGTGCCCCTACAATTTACAATAATACAATGTACTGTATGTATAAAATGGTTTGTATGTCAGAACCATTATTTAATGATGATATTTAATTGATTTCATGACTTGCGTTTATAATTATTCATCTGAATGGGGGGATAAGAAGCAAAAATTTCTATAGCAAAATGCAGAAAATATCCACTAGAGTAGGTAATTAAACAATGCCATGGCCCATCCCTATTTCCAGAAAGTCTTTGAAATGTCATTGTTCGACATAAAGTTAAGTGCTCTAAGTAATTAGTATTAATAACTACAAGTTATATTTATACTAATTTACAATTTGAACAACTTTTTGAATCAAACCAAATTAGATTGGAATAAAGCCAAATAGATAATAGTAATTGATGGGCTTTTTGGTTCCTATGTATTTGCCCATTGCAACTAGTTGTTTATGAGAAAGTATTCTGTCTTCTGATTGGCTATCATTTTCAGTTGACCAATGGCCAGACCCGTCTCTATTAGCTTTTGATTCATCTTTATTCACTACAGAAAAATCATCTTGTGGAAGATATGGCATTGTAGGAATTCCTTGAATTTTAAAGCTTATTATTATTAAGCATATTAAAACAAATTCTGTTATTGTCTTCATCTCTGCAATGCAACAATTGTTTTTAACTGCAGATAGCACATAGTTTTGACCCTTGTTCCTATACATATAACTAAGTTAACATTACTTACCATTGGATTTTCGATCAATCTTAACAATTTACTGGACTGTTACATTAATGGATGATTATGAGAAATTTATTTTTCTAAACTGGCTTTTATAGGCAGTTCTGCAATTTAGGTATAGCTTAGGATGGTTGCCATTTATTGGATTAAAACATTGTTTTGCAATAGTCCTAAAATGCTTTCATTTGGCTTATTATTATTGAAGATACATGTACTACTAAAATAGAAGTTTATAACACAATTAAAGCATATATTCAACTATTGTATTTACAGTTTATTTTCATAATGTTGACTATTAAAATGTCAATGACAGTAATAATTGCTCTTTTCTAAAGTATTTTTAAAAAAGCTAATGCATAATAAATGTCAAACATCAATAACTTTAGTGCTTTTGTGACATCATTTAGCATAACCTGCTCATAGGTTCATACATAATGTTGAGTTTAAGTTTAGCGCCATCTATCTCTATCCAACAAAAAGAAAAATATTTTCTTGATCCTCTTCTCAATAATTACAAGTTTTACAATAATAAACTTGGTGTCAAAATGACCGCAATGACTTCAAGTTACACTTTGAAAAAAAAATTCAATTTCTTCAAAAATTGGGGGTCTCAACCCCCATGACATTAAAGCTATGTTGCCATGGTTACCCATGCATTGATAAAATGTGGCTTTTGCAGTTGCACATTGCGTAATAGGTAATTCGACTAGTTGCATAATGTTTTTTTCCACAAAAAATGAGAAAACTTGTAAATGCATGTGTAATAATTTTATTATTTAATGGTACATCCTAATGCACGAAAATAGAATTGTAAAATGCATTAACTATATTGGTCACATTAAAAGTTGCAACAGAAATGCCCTGACTATAAGCATCATTGACAAATGATATTACACTATAATAAGAGCATAAGCTGCCTTTTTTGCATAACAATCAGTCTTAATGACTCATAGGTTAGATATAAACATATAAGCATGTAAAACTGGGAGCTTGACTGATATAACTTCTTGAAATAACAACGTAATCTATGCTCAAAACCTTATTGAAATAACAACGTAATCTATGCTCAAAACCTTATTGAAATAACAACGTAATCTATGCTCAACTTCACACGAGAAACTATACAGAATCTTTCAGAAAGGTAGCACATATTCCATTTGAATATCAACTTAATCCATACTATTGAAGTACAATTTTATTAAGAAAACTATTATTATCATTTTCAAGACAAGATTGTCCTAATAATGACCATGAAGTACACTGTACTTGTTGTTCTACTGATGTGCCTGAGTGTCGTCTTACATAATACTGTGGCAGTAGGAGATTCGGATGAATACGATGATAATAGTACTGCCGAAGAGCACGATTTTGATTTTGACGCATTCCAGTACTTTTTTAAAATAGGCATAGGCCTACTTAAGAATGCTTTGAATAATAGTACTACTGAATAAATTGGGAAAATGACAGAATTACAGACAAGAGATTTTGTTAACTTATACTGACAGCAAAATAGTCAAGTGGCCTATAGTCAAGTAGTTGAATATGTATTAAAATTATACCATGCATTTATAATATGATGTTGATGTGTGTGTGTAGCTTCATTGTAATAATTAAATTGTTTGAAGCATAATTTGTAGATAGTTATTCTTTTAGTTTATTTGCATTTAGGACTACTTCATGCATGGAGAAATTTTATTCATGGATACATGCAGGTAATTGCTTCAGTATTACAAAAATAGTTGTAGTGTAGATGTGGCAGCTATATGTGAGCAATAATTGTAATATACAATATATATATATGTGTGAGAAAAATTAGAAGATCAAGGAAAAATAAGTATAAAAAATGTTAAAAAAAAGACAGGCAGGTGTGTGAATATTGGATGAAATTGAAGTAATTTGGGGGGGAAAAATCATTAAAAACAGGAACAACTGAGATGCTTCAATTTCTACAAAACATAATTTTGCAGAGAAATTTATACATGTATATATCCTGCTTGTATGTAAACTAGCTGCTTAATAGTTTCTATATAGAAACAGGAGTTGCTTCGGCAGAAATCTCTCTGAAGCTTAGTATTCTGCTGAACATTGATGTACATGCATTTTTCTGCATGCAAAAATATTCCCCTAATTCTGAAAATTGTTTTTACATAAATTTATTTAGGTTGAAACTCATATTATAAAAGTTATTGCTATAGTTGGTTTGTTTAGTTAGTTGTTTGTTGCTAGTTGTTTATGTAAAAGAGAAAAATCGAAGAAGTATATGCACTTAAGAATGTGGAAAATGAATCACTTCAAGACCAGTGTGAAAATATTCTAGAAATGAAGTTGTGTGAAAACCGTATAGTACCGCAATCACATACATGATACTTTTGATTTGAACTATATTCTTACATTAATTTGCTTTGTGAGATTAGTGAGTCGATATCGACTCCATTTCGAGGTACTCCGATCATTACATTGAAATAATGGACAGAGGATTATTTCAATATAACGGGGAGGATTACCTCAAAATGGAGTCGATATACAACATAACACTCACTGGAAAATTTGTTTCACTGACTTTTAATGAGGAAAACTTTGAAAATTGTTAGGAGTCGTTATATTTGGGTATCGTTATACGTCCATATTTGTGTTTTTTATTTGTGCAATCTAAAGTTTAATTGGTGTCATGTGACTTATTTTTGACCTAGAAGAATTTTTTTTAATTTTTAATAAAGAAAATTAAAACACGTGATAGCAGCATGTAATTCCAATTAATTAAAGATAAATGCTGATTTGCATATCAATTATAATAAGTCAATTTTTGTAGATAGGTGGCACTAGGGGAAATTACAAATTTGTATTAAATTTTTGTTTATTGTTAGTGCAAATTCAGCCAGCAATCTGGATATATTCATAAGACAAACTTG
>JAQIXP010000962.1:0-21044 GCA_034700285.1 Proteroiulus fuscus
TTTGTATGGATTAAAGCAAGCTCCACGCTGCTGGAATCGCAAGTTCGTGGAATTTTTGGCAAAGTATGGACTTACTGCCAGTACAGCTGATCCATGTTTGTTCATCAGAAAGTCGGGAGATGATGAACTAGTGGTTGCCTTCTATGTAGATGATGGACTGATTGTTGGATCAGACAGGAACCTGATTGAAGAATTCCTGAAAGAATTACAGGCTAACTTTTAAATTACTGTGGAATTCCAAATTGCTTTCTTGGGATGCAAATTGAAAGTGAGGATGGATCAATTTTTGTTCACCAAGAAGCATATACAAAGAAAATTTTGGAAAGATTCAACATGGCAGAGGCACGAAAGTTTCTACACCAATGGACAAAGGTGGTTACAATTCAGAGGAAGCAGAGGGCCATCCTGCTTGTGGTGACAGCATTCCTTATTGTGAGGCAGTCGGAAGCCTGATGTACTTAACAGTTGCTACAAGGCCTGATCAGGCATTTGCAGTCAGTACCGCTTCTACAAAGCTGGAGAATTCAACTATTTCGGACTGGAACATGGTGAAAAGGATCTTCAGATATTTGATCAAAACTCAGTCATACGGGATCAAATATGAAGCTGGAAGTAACCAAGCCATTCTTATTGGATACTGTGATGCTGACTATGCCGGAGATGTGAAAATGAGACGCTCCACGACTGGAGTGGTCTGCGTGAATGCAGGAGCCATTACTTGGCTCAGTCAGAAGCAGAAAAGTGTTGCTCTGTCTACAATAGAAGCAGAATTTATTGCAGCAAGCGAAGGTGCAAAAGAAGTAATTTGGCTCACCAGAATGCTGAGAGAAATTATGGAATCGGATGAGTTACCAGTGCTACATGTCGACAATTTGGGAGCAATTAAACTTGCAAAAAACCCAGAGTTTCACAAAAGGTCGAAACACATCGAAGTGCGGCACTACTTTGTTCGAGAGAAATGGCAAGAAGGATGTTTTTCGCTTCAGCACATTGAGAGCGAAAATCAGTTGGCGAACATTTTGACCATGCCATTGGCAAAAAACAGGCATGCAAAGTTGTGCGTTATGCTTGGAGTTATAGAAAAAGAACTCAGTTTAAAATCCTCTAGTTTGAGAGGAAGTGTTAAGTTTAGGCAATCTAGGGATTTATGTTTAGCCCTGTAGTGTTTTAGCTTGTGCTTGCAGCACTTGCCTAAGTTCTTCTCTTGTTATAATTCTGAAGTTTGAATTAGTGTTATTCCTGCACTTTGGAGATAGCAGTTCGGTTTTCGGTTTTTTCTGATGATTTAATGTGGTAATTAAATAGTTTTTCCTTCGTAAACTTGTCTACGAGTACATCAATTTCCATCAAGAGGCATGTCAAGAAATTCCTGAAGAACTGTGGGATCAAAGTGAAATATTACGATAAGTGTTGACTGTGAAGGCTGCACCCAAGGCAAGCATCACAGATTGAGCTTCAGATCCCGAGTTCAGAAGTCAACAAAACCCTGTGAGTTGGTGTTCGCTAATGTTTGTGGTTGTATGGAGGAGGATGCATTGTGCGGATTCCAGTACTACATAGTATTAAAGGATGATTTTTCAAGTTTAAGAGCGACGTATCTGTTACATTGTAAAAATCAAGTCTCAGAGAAGCTAAGGTTTTTTTCCTTAAAGTAACTAAGATGCAAGCCAAGGTGACGATCATCAAACTATGTACTGATGGTGGGAAGGAATTTGACAACAACAAAGTATGCAAGATGACGCAAAAGTTTGGACTCAAGCATTCATTGACAGTGTCATATATGCCTCAGGAGAATAGCATAGCCAAACAAGAGAACTGCATCTTGGTGGAGATAACACATTCATGGCTCAAAGCGAAAGATTTTCTGAAGTTCCTGTGGGGAGAAGCTGTGCTGGTTGCAGCATACACTTAACAGGACAGTGCCAACCAAATTTAAAGGCAAGGTGTCGATCAAACATTTCTTCAAACAGGAAAGCAAGATCGAATACCCAAAGATCTTTGGGACAAAATGCTTCACATGGATAAAATGTCAAAAGTGAAAGAAGTTAAATGGCAAGTCATTTGAAGGAATCATGGTTGGCTAAAGCAACTGTGGTTACCAAGTTGACAGCCTAAGACAAAGGCAGTCCACAACTGCCAGGAGTGAAATTTAAGGACAAGAAGTTGCAACAAACGGTGCAGACAGTACCCAAGATGAATGACGATGCGGCAGTCCTTCCCAATGATAAAAAGCAATGAAATTATGAGCCAGAGCCAGAAAAGTCTAAAGCTCAAGAAGTCAGCAAAGCAGACGTGACCAGTCCAAATGCCAAATGGAAGTGCAAGTGCTGGTAAACCTATTCAACTCATACCAAATGGTCTCAACATAGTCCTCACTCAACTTGGTGCAGGCTGTTTTTGCGACTCCCACTGGTGTTCGGCTTTGGTTGATTCTCAGCCAACTTGGGTTTTCTCTCATTTTGGCATTTTTTGTTGGAGTTTGCTTTCTTCTTGGCTGCTTAGTGGTTCAGGGTCACTTCCACGGCAAGAGCCAGTAGCATGTCCACCGCTTTATAATTAAGCCCAGTCATCTTTTTTTTTGGTTATTTTTGCCTCACGGGCTACGAGCCTAGGTGGCTCTTAATGCCCTTCTTGGGAGGGACCCCGGGGGGTAGGTGTGGTCGTGGCCCACTTAAGGGAACTGCCCCAGCATTTACCTAAGACCATGAGAACACAAAAGCCATGGCAAAGCAGCCGACCTTGGACAGCAAACCCAGGTTGCCCGAATGCCAGGTGGGCATGTTACCACAACATTCCTCTCTAACCCTGGTATAGCTTGTAAACCAGGTCATCCACATCCAGGTGATAACCGGCTGTGTCCAAAAGTCATAATTTCTCGGTCACATAATGTCTTGCAGTCTCCTCCTCTGACTGTCTATACTTATCGGCGGCTTATTTCCAGTCTGCTTGAAAAGTAGGCAACCAAAAGTAGTTCAAAAAGTTAATCGTCACTCATTCCCAGTCACTGGCTTCTCTGTTCAACATGAGTAGTGTGCCAGATGGCAGCTGTACCCCCAGTCTCCTGTAAAAAGTTGATTTTGACTCTCCGTCATCCCTCCATTCTATTTTTGCTATGGCTTCATAGTGATCAATGTGGTAATTAGGATTGGTTGTCCCACTACCATCAAAACTCCTGAGGATAAGCAAACCTCACTTTTTTATAACTTGTGGAAGGACAGTTCTTTTTCCTGACATGTTAAGTTGTGCTTGTATAAGCTTTAGTTGCTCACCTGGCAGGTCAAATGTTTTTAGTGGTGCACACAAAACATTATGTATTCCTGTTGCAAATGCTCTCTGCATATTGACTTGCACAGCTAAATGGTCAACATGCTTCATTTTAGCTTTCTTGATGACTTGCTGTGTCCCAGCCTGAGCATAAAAAATCTCGGTCTTATACAGCTGCATACTCACAAGTGCATTTGCCATCTGCACTGTTAATTTATGAAGGTCGGCATAGTCTTCACTTCAGACCTGTCAGCCATCTCTATGTTGCTGTGTACGTCCTCGACCTCTGGTGGAGATACTGACACAGGAAACTCAAACAACTTACTCCTTTCCACAACTACGCATCATCAGGCTACTTCTCTGTAGTGTCCTGGACTGACCTTAGCCTTTGCTTCACGAGGTCGCTTATCTCACCTCTTACCCACCAGTGCTTTCCACTGTTTAGTTGCTTTCTTAGTAACTTTAAAGTGGACTGGTTGGGGAAGATTCGGGGTGTCCACAAACAAAATGGAGGATGCTTAGGATGTTTACATTACAACAGATTGCCAGCATAAGGTTGCCGGACAAAGATCGCCAGACATTTATCACAAATCCAAAAGAACGACCAACCAACAGTTTGCTAGTAAATTGGATCTTTGAGTTATAAAGTCGTGCACAATAAGATCGCCAATATGTGTGATCGCCTATAACATAAGATCGACAAACCATTTAGTTATACCAAGATTTCTATAAGAAATTTTTTCCTATTAATTTTTTAGAAAATAGAAAATAATTATAAATTAGAAAATAATTTTTTTTAATTTTCTTATTTTATTGTTTAATGTAAAAACAAGACATATATAAAGATAAAATTTAAAAGTAAGTAATTAAATTATAATAAATAAATGGCTTAATTCAGAAGTGACGAATAAACCAATTTGTCAAAAATAAGAGAATTATGCCATTGTGATCCTGGAAGTGTCCCTAATTGACATAAGGTTGCAGAAATTAATTTAACTAATAATTGATAATGTTACAGAAGTGAACAGTAGCAAATAAGCCAAAACTGTCATCCATAAAAGTTATACTGGTGCATGAATAGTACAATTCGTTAGTTTACATTTTAAAAATTTCTTGTGACCTAGATTTTTTATTATTTATTGTTGCATTCTTTTCATTCAATAGCATAACTCATGGATGTGCAGATGTGCTACTTCAAATGTAATTTATTTAGCTTTCCTGGAAAATTAATCAATGTCAAACTGTCGAATTTGCATTTTTGAGCCGTTTATTTCTCAAATTATGTAATTAATTTACAACTTCAATTATTTAACAAAATCAGTTCTATCTGTTCACAAAATTGCAGCTATTTAACGTTGCTTACTTCCAAGTTATAGGCCTACCATTTTCCCATAAAAATGCTGTTATCTTTAAAGCAACTTTAGGCTAATTCGTCACTTCTGAATTAAGCCTTCAAAATTATGTGCATAACATGATTAATAGATTTAAAAGGTGATGTTAATTATGTCGACCTTATTGTTGAGCGATTTTATTGTTTTTCGACCTAATGACCAGGCACTCATAATATATATGGCAACATTTTTCACCAACAAGCTTATTGTGGCAATCGTATGACCAGCAATCTTTAGATGGCGATCTTATGGCCAGCGATCTTTTGCTGGTGATCTTATGGCCAGCAATCTTTAGCTGGCAATCTTATGGCCAGCGATCTTTAGCTGGTGATATTTTGTCCGGATACCGCTTGTGATGTGTCTGAATCCGATTCACCTGAGCTTACCACAAGCTTACTCATGAACTCACATAAATTCTCATGACTCAGTTTGGGTTACTCAAACTCAAATTATGCCAGTTGAAAATGTGATTATCACTATCACCACAACAAATCTCATGGTGATACTTACACTTTGTTGGATTGTTGATTGATCACAGACTTGTGTTGGTTCTACTCTTCATCTCTACCATGTAAAGTAGGGGGTCACTCTCATTGGTAGTAATTGGCTCCAAAATAAAGAGGCTGAAGGATCTTCCCTCGAACTCTATAGCTATTGATCTTCCAAGAATGTGAGTCCATACCAGTTGTATTTCACCTCTCATAGAGCCATGCTGCACCCCCCCAGGTTGAGAACTGTGGGTATAGACTATAAAAGGTAGATATGATAGTTCTTCCTATTCCATTCACAGGTTCCTTTCCATGGTGGCATTTGAAATAGTTAAATGTTACATGAAGATTGAGAGGAAATTTGCTGAGCAATCAACAACAGTATTTGCTTTTAAACTGGGCTTTACAACTATCCAACCAGAAATGAACTTCATCCAAATTTGGAAGCTTTACTTTCATGGACTGGACAAGTCATTGGTTGAAATTAAAAGCAATGATCATGGAGTGAACAGTCATCTGTTATCACAACACATTTGGTTTCTTATTTTTGTACCAGCAGTGCTTGGTGTAAATGCTGAACTCTCCAGTCTGAAATACACACTTTATATAGCATTTTTCTGTTTGTGGCTATAATTTTCCACATAGGCAACTTGAATGATTGCAGCTGTTCTGGGATTTAAATTTTGCTTAGCAAGCTTCCTAAGTTATAGATAATAAATTTGTAGATTTGAATATTAATCAATACAATTATCTCAATTTTAGAAATCAAAATAAGGGATTATTATTACAAACTCACATCACAGGTCACAGGTTATAAACTTATAATAAAAAACTATCAAGAACTTAAGCAAATCAAGTTAGTTTTACTCAGACTGGCTTTATAAAACCTTTCCCATAATTCCTGAAACCTTGCTTGCTTCTTCTTTGCTGCATTTATAGAACTGGGCATTCCTATCAATCAGGCCAGGGTAACCAGATAGGGTAGTTAGGTAGTAGTTTTTAGATATTATTTCAAACTGAGGATTGTTAAGTGTTTTGAATTTTTTTCAGACAAAATGGGTATAAAAAACTACTTCCATAGCATTGTTTTGTACATGATTGATTATTTGTCCAGGCCATCAGTTGTCGAAAAGTACAGCTACCCACTGGCCCTCTGTCAGCTCAGTTAGTGCATCAGGTTTTGGTCTGGGATTCTCAGAAGTTGGAACAGCTATTTCCTCAACATCATCATCCTCATTAGATGTATTTGGAAACTCTACCTTAAACATACGTCCTTGTTTCAACTGTTGTAGTTTTGTAAATAAAAAGTTTTTTGAGTACTACACCTTGTTGGTTGAACCTTCTATTGTGCATATATAGTGTAGACTATGGGTCTGTGGAATATTTAAGCATGCTTCATACCCCCTTTAGTCACCAACAGCACCACACTATTCTTCTGTTTTCTGTTCTAATAGCAGTCTTTTTTAAAGTGCAACAGCTGCTTTATAAAACTTTTGCATTTGAGACAGTGACTTTGCTTTGAAGGACCCCTATCCTATCCAGAATGGCCAATCTGCCAGCTTCCTAAAAGCATCTTTAAGGAGGGCTAGGTTAACAAAATTGACCCAATTTTTAAATTGGGAGTCATCACCATCTCCCGATAATGAACCGGGCTAAGAGTGATTTTTAAGTTCTGCTGCACATCAGCCAAACTTGCCCTGTTAAATACTGCAACTGCATCTTTTGTATGATTCAAATCATCAGATAGTATGGCATATGACTAGTGTTTAAGCTATTTGTTGGCTTTCCAGTAGACAACAGCAGTGTATATAGTTACAGATTCACAGCTCCAATGCAGGCTCATAACATCACATTAATGTTTAACACTACTTTCCAGCCAAATCTTAGTGAAATATCAGTTCCCCTTCTTTCAGATAATCCTTATGATATCACAACTCCCTGTGCTGCTTCTTGTAGTTGAAGAGATGTCTTACATATGTTTGAAGTAGGGTTTTAAGTTCATGTTTGGTGTCTGCAATGGTGGTTTCTGTCATGATCTTATTGGTAGGACTAACTTCATTATTCCCCCATTGATTGTACTGCATGCTTTTTAACAAATCATTGGTGACTTGGGAAATATGAAATGATTTTTTGTGCAACTTCTAAAATCATTACCAAGTTTTCCAAGTATCTTTTCTGTTACCGGTATATCATAATAAATGTCATTTTTAAATCATTTAAAATTTAACTAATCAAGATTATTTGCATAAAATATTTTTTTTTCCAATTATTTATCTGCAATAACTACCAAAAATCCAAATTCTGTCTGTTTGATAGTTGAAAATGTTGCCAAACTTCTTGATAGTTTTTAATACTAATTGTTTAAAAAACTGCATGTATCTTCAGCAATAAAAATATTATTTAATTGTGGAAAAATAAATTGAATTTAAATGTTATATTCATATCCTACAACATTGTATCTATCTTTTGATACCGGTATATAAAACAACATAGTTAAAACAATTATAAAGTTGAGCTCAGTGGAGCCCAGGATTTTCCCTGATTTGAGGGATGAGCTTATTTCCTCTTTCCCAATTAATAACACTTAGCTAGGATCACTCTTAGAGACACTATTTATTCTATCATGAACTAACTTCAATTCACTGTACACAATAAATTCAACTCCTATCTCTTCTGGGTCCCAAATCAGACTCACTAACACAACACAACCACACAGGTTGCAATCTAACACAAGACTTAATTTCCCATTTAATTACACAGGGCCAAGATGGTGCCCACACGTCATTAGAGAAAGAATGTGAGAATCACCCCACTCTCTTTCCCAATGACGTGATTGGCTGAGCATCAACCCGCCAGATATGCAATGACCTTAATTTACATAAAGCAATCTGGTGGGAGTTGGTGCCAATCTTACACCCCCACTCAATTCCAACTTGGTCCTCCAAGTTTGGCTTTGGTCCTGGAAACATCTCTCCTATCTGAAACCTGGCATGTCATTCTGGTCCAGCGCTGGTGCTGCAAAGTCTCGGAAGGAGCCAGGTCCACCCTGGGCTTTTGATATTTCCTCTCCTACATCTCTGATTTGGAAACATCCGGGCCTTCGTGGTCGATGATTTTGGTTTCCTATCACCGCTCCCAAAATTTAACTCCAAAATTCTTTCTCCACTCCACGTGTCCTCCCTAGTACAACTCCATTTAGGTCTCAACCTCCAAAATTTTGAAAAACTTCTCCTCCCTATTTTCGTCCTCAAAAATTTCAGAATTTAGATTTATCAGTCCAAATCTCATATTACTCCCAGTAGTACTCGTCCTGGCCTGGCTAATACAACTCTATTATTTATTTTAGCTAAATACTCCTCTCCTCTCCCAAAATCTCCAAAATTTTCACCCATGTGTTTACCAAATGGCAATGGCCATTTTTGGCAATTTTCTCCAAATTCATCAAATTCCTTCTCCAAATTCTCCCTAAATAACGAGTATTAATAACACTCCCAAGAACAATTTAAAATAAGATTTATACCTTTTCCGCTCCAATCACTCCCAAAATCAAATTTTTTGTGGCACCAAAACGTTTTCCACCTCACACATTTTTCCATCAAAACAAAGATGGCGACCTTTGACACGGGTACGCCACCTCTTTAAGACCCCATTTGTGATTACCTAATCATTGCCTCATCCTAATTTCGCACTCCATATGACATCATTTTTGTAAACAAACTGAGCAGGAATTAGGCAGCAAATTCAAATCTCCATATGCGAATTTTACGTCAATCACTCCAACTTACGCATTTTTACTCCAAAGTAATGCAAAAATCACTTATCCACTTTGCTTTTATAAGCTAATGCTCCTAATTTCTGTGCCATTAACCACTATTCTGTCTCCATTCCATTCTCCTAGTTTGGAAATAGCTTTTGGAGTTTCAAAACCCCATTTACTAAGTGGTACTCCTTGCTTTCTTTATTCAGGCCAAGAGGAATCTCTCTCCCTGATAGGTTTTACCCAATCAGCTCCATATGTAATCATGTGTTGGTCATACTCCTTAGCACTCCATACACAAAAAGCATGAGGGGTTGGCTCATCACTCCTCGATTTCTGTTGATCCCAGAGATCAACTCCCTCACAAAACTCGAATTTCTCCTCATATGGCGGAATCGGTTGATCCTCCATCAGCTGTACAACCGGTACTACAGCATGACCGTCAGCTGTTCTTATTTTCAAACAAATCGGAGGTTTTTTTTGCTCATATTTCTTCAAACAAAAAAATATGCTGCTCCATTTGTTTGGTACGGCCCTGTACATTTAAGTACTCACACGTGTAGTTGAGGCCATCTGCACTTCCTCTAAAGATTTTAGCTGGACCTTTATACGGCAGTTTCAGCTTCGTCACCAGACCTTTGATCGGGGCCAAATCCTTGACTAAGACTAAGTCATTAAGGTTGAACTTCAACTCCTTGTGGACTCGATCGTAGACCTTTTTCTGCTAAGCCTGGCTTGCCGACAATTTGGTCATAGCTCTTGTCCAAACTCCCTCCATAGGCAGATCTCCATTTAACAACAGCGGCGATGGTAACACGCTCGCCAACACAGTTGGCGCATGAAATCTGTGCAAGAAAAAGAAAGGCGTATACCCGACTGAGGCCTGTACACTAATGTTGTACACCATGGTATGTCTCTCCAACCAATTATGCCAATCCTTCTGTTTCTCCAGTGGCTCCATAAATGCTCATTTAATTATCTTCAGCATCGTGTTGGCTCTCTCCGCCAACCCATCACTCTGCTGATGATAAGATGTTGTACGATGGTTTATGTTGAACTGTGCACAAAACTCCTGTGCAACTCCTGTGAATGTAGTCATTTGATCAGTGGTCAAGTTTCAAAGCCATCCAAATCTCCAGACTATCCGGTCCAGAAGAAACTTCTTGAAGGCCAGAACAGTCTCTCTCCTTACTGCTTTTGTCACCATAAAACGAGTAATGTAGTCAACCGCGATAAGGATGTACTGCACTTCATTCGTCCCTTTTGGCAGTAGTTTGATGAAATCAAGATCCCAATGGCTTGCAGGCAGTCCCTCCAGGATTATTGACTGCAGCAGCCCTGGGCTTTTAACAATCAACGGCTTCATCCACTGACGACTATCGCAACTCCGGACATACGTCTAGATGTCTTTGATCATACCGGGCCAGTAAAATGTCCTCAGGATTCGGGCTAGCATTTTCACAGTCCCCAAATGACAATTTACCTCCGTGTCATGACCCACTTTCATGATTTGTTCACACAGAGGCAAGGGTACCTCCAGCACAAATCTCTAGTAAAGATCATTATGGCTCATGAGAGTATAGAGCAGTCCATTCACGATGCTGTGATTACTCTCCACTACTGCTCTACAATCCTCACTCTGAAGCTCCTTTATGATCTTGCTTGTGTATTCGTCAACAGCTTGCTCCACCTTGAAACATGCTGTGTCCCACAAGTCGATCTCATTTATGGCTACAGTGACGTAGACTTTCTCCTCCTCTCCTACTGCTGGTTGTAGTGGTCATCAAGAGCTCAAGAGAGCATAAGCATCAACGTGCAAAACTACATTTTTGTGCACGACCATGTACCGATGTTCGGTCATCTCCAGCATCCATCTCCCAAGCTTGCTATTTGGATCCTTCATATTTTGGAGCCAGCATAGGGATTGAAGATCTGTTACGATGTTGAAGTGCCAACTGAGAAGATAATGACGGTTCTTCTTAACAGAACAGATTATTGCCAAAGCCTCCAGTTCTGGGATGCCGTAGTTCTTCTCGTGGGCATTCAAACACCATGAAGCATAGACAAGAACCTTCTTGTATTTCTTCTCTCCTTGGTACACAACCACTCCTAGGCCCAATGTAGATGCATCCGTATGCAAAGAGATTGTTTGCATAGGATCAAACGTCATCAGTATTGTCACCTTGATCAACAGTGACTTCAGCTCTTTGAATGCTAACTCGCATCTCACATCCCACTGAAAGATTGTTTTCTCTCCAATCAATCAATGCAGTAGCAAAGCAATCCTTGCAAAGTACTTGATAAATCTCCGGTTGTAACTGGTGAGACCAATAAAACTATGTAGTTGAGTCTTCATGGTTGGCCATGGAAACTCATTAATGGCATTGATTTTCTCAGGATCAACCTCGACTCCGGCTCCTGACACCATGTGCCCAAGGTACGCTACCTTGTCGTACCCAAAAATGCATTTCAAAGGCTTGGACTTTAAATCTGCACTCCTCAGTAGCAGAAAGATAGTCCTTAGATGCTCCAACATGATCAGAAGCAATTCTTCATAGGTGATCATGCCGTCCAAGTAGATCAAGCAAGCCTCCCTCTTGATATAAGCCAAAAGGATGTCTACTGCTCGCTGCATCGTGGCTGGTGCGTTGCATAACTTAAATGACATTTGGACAAACTTGAACAACCCTCTGTTGCATAAAAATGCTGTTTTCTCGATGTCCTCCTCTGCCACTCGGAGCTGCCAGTATCCACTCGCCAAATCCAACATCAAGAAGTACTTCGTTTCAGACAGGGAGTCCAACGCGTCATCAATCTTCAACAGTGGATATTGGTCAACTTTGGTTTGCATATTTATTCTCCTGTAGTTTATGCAAAAGTGCATGCCTCCATCCTTCTTCATCATGATGACAACCAGGCTTGCATACAGACTCTTGCTTGGCCAAACGATACCATGTTTGAGCATGGCATCTAACTCATGGATGACTTTTTTCGTGTGCTCCATATTTCATCTTGCTGGAATATGAACTGGCGGTTTTCCCTGCGTATCAATCCTGAGGACCGCAATATCGGAGTCTCCTAACTCCGACATATCTACTGTGAAGACGTCTTGAAACTCCCGTAAGAGCTCCAACAATGCAATTCGTTCTTCTGGAGTCAGGTTTGGGCCTATGTTCCAGGCTAAGTCGGTGGGTTTATGACTCCCTCCTTCCGTCACCTGTTGCACAGACTCCCTCTGTCCTCAAAACCGGTCTTCGTCTCCCAAGTAGAAACAAGCACAATCCTCCAGTGATTCTGCAGTTCCAATAGTCATCTGGCATCACAACCAAACATCCTTGTCCGTGGTATTCACCATACTGAGCTGTTCTGTCTCCATGCCCAACTCAAGTGGTACAACTCCTTTAGCTAGGCAGACTCATGCTTTGCTAGTAAATTGTGCATTGGTTCGACCAACACCGTAGTCAGTTTCTCCACTGGCGACTTAAATCTAGCTTTTACAGCCATCTGAGTCCATGCTGGTATTTGCACTGGCTCCTCAATGTGTACCATGAGGCGCACATTACCTCCTCCCGCAAGCCCTCAATCATAATTAAATCACTTTCTGGCAGATCCACCGGCACGTCTGTGGACGTCCCCACTAGTAATTCCATCAACGTGCTTGGCATTTCTTCTACCGACTCCACCTTTGGAACTCCATCTCCACAACTGTCCCGGTTGTTTAAGCGAGGGACTCCATCCAACACCAAGATCAAGGCAAACGTATCCCGATAGAAGATGCAAAGACCAACAAATTCAATCAACAGCCCCGCTTTTGATGAAAAAATCGTTCCCGAAAAGATGTCCAGACCAACAGGTCTTGTCATTTATAACAAGGAAACGGTGCTTGAACTTACGCTCCTTAAGTTTATGTCCAACACAACTTCTCCAACAATCGCAAAGGCATCTGTTGCACTCCCATGACACAGTACTTCGTTCCTTTCTTCTCATCACACAACATGCGTTTCATTAAACTTTCTCCGATTACAGACACAGATGCTCCAGAATCTATGACCGCAAAGCGTTAATGAATGTGCTGTACCATCACCTTCACCCTCGGCAAATGCTCGTCGATCGTGGCTTTCACCCTGGCCTCCAGTGGTGGTTTCCCTGAAAGATCAAAGCAAACTACCTTCTGGCCTCTGTTCTTCAAAACAGGTGGATCAACCAAGTGTGACAACGTATGCTTAAACCTGCTTAGGATCTTATCACTCCTGTTATTCCATGGCAGTTGTCAAGAACCCTTTTGCTTCGTCGAGCAATCGCTAGCAGTGTTCTGGTTGCTGACAGTTGTAGCAAACAACTCCCAAATTAGACGTACACTCCATTGAGTAATGGTTTGCCTTGTCACACTTGTAACAATGCAGTCCGGGTTGTCAAGATGTACTCCTAGGTTGACTCGTTCCAGCCTTCGCAGGCATTTCACTCCCTCCGGAAGCTTGGTTTTGCTTGGTTTTCTCCTTAGGCTTCTCTTTCTTACCCGCCATCACAACAGCATCACCGTCTCGGTCCCTTGGACAACTGCAAACCTGACTCCTGGTATCTGCTTTCTCAGCAAGTATAGCCATCTCCACTGAGGCTGTTACTTTCAATAACTTCTCCAAGGTAAGGCAGGTTCTACCTGCTATCATAGAAGTGATAAATAACCAAAGTCCCTTATTCACTTGGCGCAGTAAATTGCCTGACAAAATGGTCATTCCGCCTTTCCCGAAAAGACGAACTTTCTCCTTCACGTACGTCCTCACCAGCTCGTTCGGACGTTGGACTGGCTTCTCCCCGAATCGCTTCCAATCCTCCAGGTAGGAAGAAGAACGAAAGTAGGTCAAAAACATCTCCTTAGTTTTGGTCCATGAACTTTTTGCAATCTCCATAACATTAGTGGTGTGCCATTGGGCCGCGGTACTCATCAGAGTACAATGAAATCCATCGCATCTCATCCTCGGTCCAATGCTCCATCATGCACTTGGCTTTGTAAGCCGCAAGATGATCATCCGGGTCACCTTCTCCTGTAAAAGTAGCAAAGATCAGCTGCTTTTTACTTTTTCGACCTCTTGGCGATCACGTCTCCTTGAGAAGTTGAACTTGCTCCTTCAGAAGCACAATCTGCTCCTCTTGCCGCTTCTGGGCCTCCTGTCGTGTCTGGGTTACCACCAATGATTTACAAATCTCTACCATGTGTTCCAAAATTGTCTTTAGGGTCGCCCGTTGGTTGATCAGAACTGCATCGTGAGCCGCTACCAACGCTTGCGCTGTCCTCAAACCCTCCGTCATTGCAGCCTGCATCATCCTCTGTGAAGCCGACAATTCCCGTACGATCGGCGAGGTGAGAGTTACTTGCTGTGTCAGCTCTCAACCCTGGCACAGGAACGTTCGCAGTCTCCTCTCCTTCTGGTCTTTCGCCAGTCTTGCTCGCAATGGTTTCGTCCAACCCTGATGTAATTTCACCCTCCTCTAACTCCTGGCTTACGTCTGATTTGTCCCGGGCATCCACAAACTCGAACGGTAACGGTTCCCTTACTCCGGGTACCGGAACAGTTGAAACTCCCTCCGGTGACTCGAAAGTCTGCCTCCACTTGTCGACAAACTTACTTCGTTTTCCCACGAGCTTGGCTGTAGGCAGCCTCTGGTGCTTGTCCTTCTCCGGACATGGGTATTTCGATCTCCCACTCTCAAAGTTCAGGACAGTTGATGCCAGCGAAGAAGCTTGTGACTCGTTGGAGTCCAAGTAGGGCTCCTCAAAACTCCCAGGCCTGCTCAACCATCCAACCCAAACTCCAAGATGGCGGTGCCTGTTTTCTAACCAAAAAATGACTCCTATTTTCCCTCCAGAAAATTATTTTTAAAAAGAATTGCACTGCAGTGCTGATACTGCAGGGAAGACTCGTTTTTGCTATTCAAGGGTGCAACTCCAAAAGAAAATAATGCCGTGACTCAGCAAATTTTCTCCAAAAATAACTCCAAAAATTCTCCAAAAATTAGTCACAATTAAGACTCCAAATATCAGAAATTTCTGTCCTGATACTTACACTCCAGATAAAGCTCCACTCGATGTAATCAGGTGCTACCCCGCACCTCCACTATGTAAAGTTGAGCTCAGATAGAGCCCAGGATTTTCCCTGATTCGAGGGATGAGCTTATTTCCTCTTTCCCAATTAATAACACTTAGCCAGGATCACTCTTAAAACACTATTTATTCTATCATGAACTAACTTCAATTCACTGTACACAATAAATTCAACTCCTATCTCTTCTGGATCCCAAATCAGACTCACTAACACAACACAACCACACAGGTTGCAATCTAACACAAGACTCTTAATTTCCCATTCAATTACACAGGGCCAAGATGGTGCCCACACGTCATTAGAGAAAGAATGTGGGAATCAGCCCACTCTCTTTCCCAATGACGTAATTGGCTGAGCATCCACCCGCCAGATATGCAATGACCTTAATTTACATAAAGCAATCTGGCTGGAGTTGGCGCCAATCTTACACAATGTTAAATTTTGAAGAAAAAAAATTTGGGTGACTTTCTCATGGAATGGCTGTAATGGGCATGCGCGTGCCATATTACCACAGTTAGTTTACGGCTTTCAAGTTATGCCTTTCAAACCTGCTTCCTCTTTTCTTCATACAGTTATCCAGTTCAGTTAACCAGCTACAATAATGCTCTCAAAGTAATGTTAGAGCTTTGTCATGCTGCTTTGTGACATTACAAGTTGTTTAATGACAAACTTGGGGTCAAAATAAACACAATGACAAAGGCTTGTCCTTTAAAAAAATTTAAATTTCTTAAAATATAGGGATGGTAGCCCCCATTTAATTCCCTAAGCTAAAGACATGGAAGGATAAAAAAAATGAGAAAGGCACATGACCTTGAAGCTATGTTGTCATGGTTATCAATACATTGATAATGGGGATTTTCCAAGCTTGCATTGCCAATAAGCACAGTAGAAAAAGTTCCAAAGCTCCCTGGTAATGTAATCCAATGCCAGATCCAATGACAAGGTAAATGGGGGGTGCTTGTCCAACAGTGGCCTTTTTTCTTGGTTGCATCCTCAATTGGCCCTTCATGCAAAATACAAAGTAACATTGCTTGATAGACTTACTGTCTGCATATAGTTACAGATACTGTCAATGCCTAGTACCAACAGCCCAATGAAAAAAGTACTGGTAGTGAAATACTATTGTAGTGAACTGCAATCCAAATTGCAGATTTTCAGCAATCTTCAATATTGGTCTATAAACCACAATTCAATTGATAAGTAGGCTGACCATGCACAGGCAAAAGAAATTTTTGGGATTCTTTTAAATTTGAATTTGTGGGAACTTTTACGACGTGGGGGGTCTAGGGGCTGACCTCCCAGCTTGTGAAGTGAATTTCTTTAAAGTTAGTGTTTTTTCCTATATTTTTTATGCACTAAAACTGATTAAACAAGTAGCAAAACTTGTCAATAAATGTCTGAAATGCTGCCTTACAATAAATTTTCCTGACTTTATGATATGATAGTATAGATGACAATCTGGCAGCAATTTTATTGCTGTTTAATGCAGAGAAGATTGAAAATATGAAATGCTGTCAAAGGTAGTAATTTTTTTTACTGGGTGGACTCAGCAAGCGCACATGGGTCCCGGACTCCTAGGTTGCCTAGGGGGAATGGGACAGCATCCTACTTGGATCCGCACCTGATGTAATACGATATTTATAAATCTCTAGGCTTCCCAGTCCGGTCATACTTCCCGGTAATGTCATTACGCATTACGGAACTTTTTCCCACTGCGCTAATTGTTATTTTAACTGGGTATTACATGGGTGTAACTGGTTGTGCTTAAAAGTTCATTTTTGGAATCCTTTTTGGAATCCTTGAAATTCTTTGGAACACTCCATTAATGTTTAGGAATTTATTACTTTTACAGTTTTACTAATTTAGTCCTTGTTTCTGTTTGATAAGTTGTCATAGCACATTTATTACATTATATTGTGAAACTTTCAAACTTTACTCATTTTCTCTAGGTCTACTGGCAATGGATCGTTATTCTAAGAATTTGGTATGACATTATCTGATGGAAGTCACCGCACCACTCTTGTTCCAATAGAAAACATGGGTGATTACCCAGCTATCTGGTTTGCCAATGCAAGCAATGATGCAACTGCTTCACAAATGGTTCAGCAAGTTTGGTCATTGCAGGATGTAAACTTTGCAAATCATCAAGCATCGCCTTTCAACTTACCATCAACAGATACCATGACTAGAAACTCTAATGCACTGTTGGCGCAAAACTCGGTTGCTGAATTTGCGAGTATTCAAAGTCCACCATCCATTTTGAATATTCAACTGGCAGCGAATTCTGTTATTCAGTTGCAAAATAGTTCTAGTAGCCAGCCTATCTTTTTGTCTGTAATGTCCAATGTGTGCGAGTCAGCCAGCCATGCAACAACATCAGCCCCTGAGTCTACCACTCTGCCAATGCCATTACCTTATCAAGTAACAAATGCATCAATGACACATCTTGCTAATGTATCAGCAATGCCACAGCCAAGTTCTTCAATGATGCAACCGATAGGTGTAGCAATGACACAACTTCCTAGTGTATCAGCGATGCCTCAACAAAGTGCATCAATGGTACAACCGGTTGGTGTAGGAATGATCCAACTTCCTAATGCATTAGTGATGCCTCAGCAAAGTGCATCAATGGTGCAACCAGTAGGTGTAGGAATGACAAAACTTCCTAGTATATTAACGATGCCACAGTTTAGTGCAAAAATGGTTCAGCCAATAGGTGTAGTAGAAACTCACCTTCCTAGTGTATCAGCAATGTCTCAGCAAAGTGCACCATTGGTGGAACCAATATATGTAATAGAAAAGCAGCGTCATAGTGTATCAGCAGTGCCACGACCAAATGTTTACATTGTGCAACCAAAAAATGTAGCAACAAAACAACATCCTAGTGTACCAGCAATGGTACAGCCAAGGGCACCAATGGTACGGCCAAGGGCACCAATGGTGCGGCAAAGGGCACTAATGGTACGGCCAAGGGCACCAATGCTGCAGCCAAAAGGTGTGACAATGATACAACATCCTAGTGTACCAGCAATGGTACGACCAAGCACATCAACGACACAGCAAATTGGTGTAACAACACCACAACGTCCTAGTGTACCAGCAATGCCACGGCTAAGTGCATCAATAGTGCAACCAATAGGTGTAGCAACAGCACAATTGTCAAAGAATATAATGTCGGAGCCATCAGCTTCCTTAGAAGTACTGCAACAGCAATTACCCAACAAGGGACCAGAACTTAGTTACACAAAGGCAGGCAGTGGTTCAAAAACATATTACTATGTCCACAGAGTTGGTGTTGGTCAGCATAATTACCAGAAAACTCGTAACACCCCGCACCCATTGCAAGCACTAATTGCACGTAACCCAGACACTAAAGAATTTAGAATTCAAACAAAGAATATTTCTTCGGGACCACAGAAAAGTGCTTTGTCAAGATCATCAGTACCTCCTCCTGCGAAAAATGACTGTGCCAATTCAATACCGGTGCGAGTTATGAAACAGGTCAAGGAAACCACTAGGCCTAATATCATAAGACGGACTTTGTTGACGCCACGACCCGAAAGTCAAGCAACTACATGTAGTGAAGCAACCTGCATACGTCCAGGTACTGACCTTACCTTTGCTACTTCAATTCTGAACAGTCAGTCTCAGTGTGCCACATCCAGTTTAGTATCAACTACTTGTTCATCTGAAAAGCTAACAGAATCGATCTTCAAATCCGGAGTTTCAAATCAACAGGTGCTGGTTCAACTAAAAGGTGGTTTGGCACTTTTGCAAAACAACGATACTTTACAACCTAACGATTCTGGCGTTACCTTGCTGAGTTCGGCCCATGCACCGGCAGCAAGGCCAGTGAACGAGCAATCGAATCCCATACTAAATCGCTGTAAAGTGCCAGCTCCAAGTACCTTGCACGCTCCAATAACAGTGCACGAAAAAATGCCAGTCAAGATGGGCAACAAAAATTACTCACGGCAATCATGCCAGAAGGTTTATGTTCTAAAAAAGATGACTAAACCCTCCGCTTGGGTCCCAGTGACCTCTCAAGCGGTAGTTAAGGGCAAAAGTCAAGAATGCCATGCAGAAAACCTTACCAGAGGAATGGATCCAGCAAAGTTGGACAGCAGAGGCAAAGTCGCGACTGAAGAATCTCGGGAATCCTCGTCCATTATCCGTGCTCAGTCGAAGCTAACATTATATGAGGCTGTAGAAGAACATGTGGCTGAGGATTTCAGATCTGCAGTGAGTGCATCAAATCATAAATTAAATCAAGAGCAAAGTGCAAAATTGTCATTGTTGACCAAGCAAATAATTGAAGTGCAAATGCCAAACATCTTGCCAGTTATGCAAATAGTCGAAGAGCAAATGTCGAATAACTTACAACCTCTTATTGAAAGTCAAGAAGCAGTTAAGCTCGATGCAGAAACAGCACCGAAAACGGCAACGGAGAATCAGCGGTGCGTATTTTGTGCAATATAGCTTTGATTTACGTCCACACTGCCAAAATTCTGGAAATATGTCGAATTATGAACCAGAAATTTAAGAAAAACTGAAGAGTAAAAATTTAAGGGTTGAGGTCAGATTTCTTGTTTTGAGAAAAATCACATTTAAAGAAAAACAGGGATTGTTTAGAAAAATTATAGTAATTTTATAATTCTGAGTGGTTTGGGATGCACCTGATACCCAAAATTAGGTTCAGAATATTTTTCTGGCATTTTTCATCCTCAGTGTTCAAAATAAGCAACTTTTTCCTATCATACCCAATTTTTTATTGAATTAGCGTATGCAGCAATACTTAAGGAACAATTTTAGGTAAATATCTCATTTTTCGGGGAAAAAGGACTCACGTGATATTTGATATCAAGTCTTCAATTATCGAAAAGTTGCATAATTTATAATTTAAAAAAATGTGGAGGGCTGAAAACATTGAAGTTCCTTACCTAAATCCTAATTTTGTGGGTTTTTTTGCATTCTTTAAACTGCAGTTTTTTCAGTTTTTCTTTGACTAGTGTTTAACAATGCTGCTTCTTCAAGGCGCTTTCAATGGCACATAAACTGTTTTTTGTGTAACCTTTTCTGCTGGTACATCACTTTAATATCTGATTGGTTCGGTTTACTTTTGCAGCAACTATCAAATGTCCGATGACAAATTCCCAGTTGAGCAACCCCGTGAAAAGCTGAAAAGATTTGGCGAAATACGGAATTTTGATGAGGACGAAGATTTAGATTTTCTTTTAAGCTTAATACCGGAAATGCATTTTTCAGACAAATGTGAACAAGGTATGTATTTGATATTGATGGCTTAACTAAGAAGTAGTGAATAAGCCAATTTGTCAAAAATGAGATAATTATACCAATTATAATTATAAAAATGAGATAATTATACCATTGTGATCCTGGAAGTGTCCCTAATGAACCTAAAGTTACAGAAACTAATTTCACCAATAATTGTTAAAGTTACAGAAGTGATCAGTGGTGAATATCCAACATGGTATCATTCCTAAAAGTTACACGTAATGAATGGTACCATTCGTTAACTTAATGTTTTAAAAAGTTCTCGAGACCTGGCTTTTTATCAAAAATACAAGTAGCGAACTGACAATTTTTCATAATTTTTTTTGCATTCTTTTTATCACATGAGCTACTTCACACTTGATTTATTTTACTTTCCTGCAAAATTAATCAAAGTCAAACTAGCGAATTAGCAATTTATAAGCCATTTATTTCTCCAATTACTTACAGTAATTAATTTACTGATTTAATTATTTAACAAAAAATAGCACATTTCCTATAAAAATATATATATTTTTTTGTCTGTTTACCAAATCTCAGCCTTTTAAAATTGTTTATTTCCAAGTTATACCGTTTTTTCATAAAAACGTTATTATCTTAAAAGCAACTTTTGGCTTATTCGTCACTTCTGAATTAAGCCATCGACTTGTTAATTGTTTACTTTGGCCTTCATTTGTAGAAAAAGTTGTTTTTGTGGGTTATCAGGTTCATACACGGAGCCACAGAATTTACTTTTGAGTTATAAAAGTCA
>JAQIXP010000963.1:0-21040 GCA_034700285.1 Proteroiulus fuscus
TGAGGATGTTTGACCTTAATTCCAAACTTGCCACCAGGGTGCGCACCTGGACCAATTTCAAAGTGAATTTGAGTTTACATAATTTTTAAATGAAATTCTTTCCAAATTTGCCAAAATTTCAGTTGTTATTTTCGATCCACTTTCTTAAACGTTTAGATGGCTGCATGAATTTCCTTTGAAATTTCGTAGACTTTAAGCTTTGTTGTATAACTGCAGTAGCCTATAACTAAAGGGAATAAAGTGTGTTGCGATTCTGCCTGAGCACAGGAGGTTTTCCCTGGGGATTATAAGTTGATTCCCATACGTTCTTGTTAGGCAATTGAAATTTACAAACATACATTGAAATGTTGAGGTTCGTGTCACGTGTGTACAATGTTTTCTTTAAGAAAAGTAAAATGAATTTGTGTTGTAGCCCAAACGATCTGGACAGGCCACTATAACCTAAAGTGTGCTCCAGGAAAAAAAAATTACGTACTTGTATTAAGAAATGAAAATAACATATAAAGTTAAAATTAAACTAAAATGGAAGAAAGTCTCTCGTCTTCGAAAGACAGAAAAATGCACATACAAAAAAAACCTTTTTAAATGAATATGTTTTGGTGTGTATAATCATTAAGAGATAAAAAGGTTTTTAGGTTAAAAGCTATATATGCATACGCACGTATATATTCTTGAAAATAATATCGCAACAGCTATAGACTATATAGTAAAACAAAACTATTTTATGCTAATGCATTCTCGACCTTTTTATTGTTATTCTTATTGTTCATTGTGAGTGCACATCTCCTTTATTTTATACGCTCATCTTTCACAGGTTTTTTTTTTTGTTTAAAAGAAAGTCGTAAAAATCCAAACAGTGGCTATAATGATGTACTTAATCTCAACATGTGATATTGAGATTTACACAAGAAAATATGCCTTTCTACACATTCCTCCTTTTAAACTCTTAATACATTCAACATGATTTGTGTACACATTTACATGCATTGCTCAAAATACCTTTTAAAAAATAAATAAATTTTAGGAGAAAGACAAATTAAGAAATATGATAATGGGGCTCGTATGACATTCCTTTTCTAACACATCCTAGGGAATATTTAAGATAAGTCTAATAAATATTCAATTCATGATTCCAAAACAGGCAGCTTGTACAGGGTGATCAGTAATTCTAATTCCGTAAACAATAACATACAAAAACGGCAATATAATCTATTACGTTGGATAAATGACATCATTGAGCCAGCATTATCTATCACAAAGGATATTTTCATCCTAATACATAAACAGGTTAGGATATGCAAAAAGCACTTTTTGACAAAATGAAATTGGGCAGGTTGTATATATAGTTAGAAATGTGTGTGTGTAGATGGATACAATAAACATAACCGTGCCAACAGAATATTTTTTAATCCAACTGATTTGTCCCAGTTTGGATTGATTAATATGTGAATAGAATTGATAATTTAAATAGAAAAATAAAAATACTGGTTTTTACAGATATTCTGGCTTAATAATATAGTTTTAATTATGAGTTAACACTTGATTTAAAATAAGAAACTGCGTGCAATCTACTGTATCTTTGTTACAATTGCATGGAAACTTACATAAATAATTTCCTGCAATGGTCCATTGAAATAGGGTAAAATTATGCAGGCGTACCACTTTATCACTTAAAAACTTGCAGTTACAATTTAACACAAAACTTCTCTGTGTAACATGCATGCGTTGCCTTTATTCCTGATTCAATCCACTCAAAATTATTTAGAAAATGCCAGAAAAATCATTTGACAGCCAGTATTGCCTTTTGAAAACACATAAATCCTGGCAATAACTTCATAACTAATCATATTATGTATAATGCATAGAAAGAACAAGGAATATATAGCCTTTTCACCCATCAATGGAAAATACACCATTATTAAAATTAAATAATCATGTACTTACTTGGCCCTTCATTTTGATTAGTCTATAAATACATAGCTTCCTGAAAACGTGTGGCCTTTGCCCTATTTATTGCTAGATGGATTATGCAGAAATCTCATTAACGTTCATAGAGGATTTAATAAAATCTAAATGAAAACTTCCAGAATATTTAGAGTTTCAATCAAAATGTCGACAAAATAAATGGAGATGCACATTAAAATGCTTCCTTTATGGAGAGATTTGCCATAAATAATTTGTATAGGGTTTACATTGATATGATATAATGGGCAATCAACATCCATGGCATCCTATATTTTAATCATATTAATGAAGCTTGTCATTATCATAAATATTTTCTGTAGAACGTATTTACAAGGTGCAAAATGCATTTGATAAAAAATATCAACCCTATATAACAGCATAAGATGTATATACATTCATCTTAAGTCTTATAGCTTATTGGATTATCATTTCTGCCACTAATGTTGAAATCCTAACTCGATAAAAGATCATCAATAATAACGGTTATAAGGCTTAAATAATGAATAATTGACAATCTTATCTTTCTTTGTGCAGGCCAAAAATATTGTTACTGTATATATATGTATAATTGCATCAATTACATCAATAAATCAGATCTCACAAGAAAAAAAACACATTTTTTTCAACAATGCCAAATATTTGAATTTTCTCCAGAAAGTTTTATTTCACTATATATTTAATTTGATGTCATTGAGAATATTTGTCAGACTGTTTTCACTTATAAAAACTTTAAATTGTGAAAATGCGATACATTTCCTTGATTTTTCTTCTTAAAACAGCCCATTTCTGGCGCAATATATACAATACGGTTCTTAAGTTCCCGAACAGCTACAGAGCAACCAAGATGGATTTAGAAGGACCCCCGGGGTCCCTCCTCCCAAGAAGAACATTAAGGGCCACCTAGGCTTGTAGCCCGATGAGGGAAGTTTAAACAAAAAAAAAATAGAAATTAAAAAATACTTCTTTGTACATGTATAACATCGGTGGTACTGACCAAAAAAATATGCAAAACTGTTTCTGCAAAAAAAATATACAGCAGAATAGTTTCTGCAGATACATCACTATACAGGAATATCCATCTTTCTTAATTTTACTCCATACGTGCTATACATGCATATTTTGGTGAAATGTTTCTGCAGGAAATATCCTGCATGTTATATGATTTCTGCAAAAAAATCTGCATCAATACACGTATATAGCTTAATTCTGTAGAAGCATTCACTACTGCACTGGGATATTTTTCTGTTCATTTTCTACAGGTCAGCGTTAGATTGTAAATATGAACAATGAAATACCGGGTTTGAGAAATGTGATGTGAAGTGTAAATTATGAAGCGTGAAGCATCAACTAGACTATATTCAATGTGAAAAATTCTCAGAAAGTATACTGAGAAAAGCCAGTGAAGGAAATTTGTGCTATAGCAAGGATGCTTATTATTGATCCCTAATCTATATAAGGCAATAGAATAATCTTCCTAAAATATAGCTAAAAATTGTTAGGAGTTCAATTAAACAATGATGTTTATATAAGTTACAATTGTATGACATGGGAGTATATATATATCCTCCTGATTATGAGATAACTCCCTTACCAAATAGCATCTTGCTAATCGTATAAATTATAGGGTACTGAATTGAATTGACTGGCGTGTGCCGTGCAAAAGGATAACTTGGTGGTTAACCATGGAGAGATATATCACATATATAGGATATAGTTCCCATGTAATATTCCCATGAATGCTACTTAAACTCCCATATATAAAAATTGTTCCACAGATCACCGTAGAATCAGATAATCATGACTTCTGCAGAAAAAAGTTTTTCATGCAGCTTTAAAGTAAAACTTCTGCAGAGTTAATCCTGGAGAATTACTTGTTCAGAATAAACCTCCCAAGAACGGTCCCCTAGAATAAACTAGAACAATGAAAAACTAAAATAGTATAAAATGGGTAGCAAAATAATACAGGATGTCCCAAATATATATATATATATATATATATATATACACGAAAATAATTATTTGATGAATAATTTGACTTTCATAATAAGCAAATTTCAGACATTATATACATATGTTTGCGTGCACCTCTATACATATTTGGAGTCTTTGTTCACTTCATATTCATGATTGATTGATTGATTGATTATAAAACTATAGTTAAATGCATGGCAAAAGTGTTTTGGAAGAAATGTTTTTATGGAGTGCCTTATATGAGAACGTAATTTTGCCGATATCTTCAAATACTCAATTAGTTATTTAATTAAAACTTTACATCATCAATGTTTATAAAAACTTCCACTATAATATATTTGCATGGCATTTGCTGTAAAAGTAATTTTCTTATTATTGGACCCAACTATATAATTACAACATATTTTTGTTTTCAAAATTCACGGGAAGTACTTCAAAATAAATGATGGACATATTTATAGAGATTTGAAAGTTATGTAAAACAGAATTATGTCAGGCCCATGACACCTGGTCTCGATGCAAAATAGCTTGTCCAAATTTCCATTGATAGCTCAATACTTGCCCAGCATATATAGCTATGTTGGTAGACTTATGGACCTCGCTTACAGGTTTGCTGAAATTGTGACTTTTAACAGAACGTGATTTAAATTGGATTGATGTCAGCATCCAGCTGTTCAAAGTTTCATTGAGAATTACATAAGTTAGATTGTATAGCTATGGCGTGCAGGATATATATTACCCATAAAAGATTTAACGTATATAAAGAAATTAATAAACCTTTTATACTCACACACACACACACACACACCATGTGTATAGGCAGGGTATATATACAGTTAGATTTCACTATATATATATTTGAAAAGCATGCATGACGGGGAGTATCATATATGAGTCGTTGTGAACAACATCATTTTGCAGAATCAGGAAACATTAGGCCTATATATCTTCCACCTCTAATCCTCATTTGACAACTTCCAATATTGATTAATAGAAGTTGGACGGAAGTTCTATATACCATGCTCAGCATGCATACATCCTAAAAAAATAGTTGGAGATCCAAACAGCAATCTGTTCATCAAACACAACCTGACAAATATTTGTTGTATTAAGTGATTCAGCTATATAGACTCAGCGGCATACAAATACTAAGCCAGAACAATATACCAAATTAAATTTCCTTTATAAATATATATATAAATACATAAATTATATGAAAAGCTTGTCAGCGATTCTATCAACCACCATGCACAAGACGAGCTATATGATTGCGGTTGACACTTAAAAAATAAAGGTTAAAACGCCAGAATATCAATTTTAAATTTAAATTTTAAAATAAAAGCACTGCATGCAGCAACGCATCTTTTTATTTATTTTTTTATATATAAGATACTTGAATAACCTATAATGGCCTAAGTTTATACTGAAATATATTGATGTTAGGGGAGATTCACAGGGTTTCAGAATTAATGACTCTATTGGCCTGTAGATGACTATATACATTATACATATACAGGATGAGGAAAAAATCCATAGAACAAGTAAATAACGAGTGAGGGACATCCCATAAAGCAAAGGGCACAGAGCAAACTGCAGTATAGGGACCTAAATGCAAAGAGCCACTGCGGTTCTATCTATCTAAATTCTTGCAAATAATTATACTCTTGCAAGTATATTGGCTTTTACATAAACATTTGGACATGTATTTGGCATCTGTATGAATCTACCCTTACAGAAATGTGACATTATTTACATGTATTTCAAATGTAAGCATCACACTAGTTACATGTTGTTCAAATTAACACTCTGCCACCACTATGACAACATGGAAATGCTGTGTTTTTACATGTTTTCTGATAACATGACAACTACAAGTTAGGCAATACATGTTCTAAACATATAATTTACATGTTAATTTGAACAAGACACCATTTGAATGTTTCAACTATGGCACTTACATGTCTCAATGCATTATTTTCATGTACAAGACATTGATAACCATGTTCTTACCATGTTTGAAAACATGTAATAAACATGATATTTTCTGTAAGGCTATACACGTAAACTTATTTATAGCATTTTAGAGATACCATGCACTAAATAAAAATCAGTCTGGTATTAATAATTGATATATTTAGATTTGAGTTTTTTATTTAGTATGAGATTAGCATTTCAAATTGTTTATCATTTGGTAAAGTATATATATATTATCATCGGAAGGCCAATATGGTGCCCATAGATATACCACTCTTGTGGAAAGAATAGCAAGAGCTCAAATTGAAATCATTATATCGACTTTAAGTTATTTTGAACAACAGCATGCAGGTCATCTTGATAACTGCTCCTTCATCATTTATATGGAATCAATCTGGATACTTTTTATTAGCCCTCCTATAGTATCAAAATTCAGTATATATAGATTCCAAATGTGAATATACTTGAATTATTGTAAAAATGTTTCGTCTGTCATGCAGTCATTAGCTCACATGTGGATTATTTTAACGTTACCAAAGTAAACTAAAGCAACAGGCATGCTATCAAATATCTATATATAACAAGATTAAAATGAAAGCATCATAACATATTAACTCACGCGGAATAACATGAAACACAAAAATGCAAAAAAATCTATCGTTAAAGATATGCAATTATGAAAATTGGCGAAATTTAGTTATAAATTGAGCTTATATTGTATTACATGGTATGTACATGCATTTATAAAGAATCTTGAAACATGAAATCAAAGAATCTGTCACCAAATACATAATTCCATTTTTACAGACGAAAATGAAAAACACAAATCAATAACTCACACAAAATTAATGCCATTCAAGTATAAGGAACGGTAAAATCTCTTATACAACCAGAGAGAAAGAGAGAGAGAGAGAGCTAGAAAGAGTGTGAAATGCTCGTAGCAATTTTCACTATTCCGTCTTTTATGTAAATCCCTTTTTTATTGCGGTTGTTAAACGGCACGCAATCTGTAAGATGGGAGTCATAAATTCATGTACAAGATGAGAGGCCATCATGTCCAATTGAATCTCATCCAGTGAAGAAGACATTTTACAATGCAGCTGTATAATTAAGTTGATTGCCAAAAGCCATGCAAGAAAAGAAGGAGAAGAATTTAGACGAAGCATTAGTACAATGCTTTTAATTCCCTTTTAACCAATTTTCTGCAACTTATTTTGATCTATTTTCTCATATCAAGCCTTCATCAATTCTTTCTTATAAGATCTATATAAGAAACCCTAATAAAGAAACTCAACAAACAAAAATGCAGGATGGCAAGCATCTTATAGCTTTTGTCAAATTAGATATACTGAATGCATACAGTGAGGTCCGTAAGTCAACGAACGCAGGATTTAACGTGACATCAAACTATTGCTAGTTAGCCTAGTTTTGCTGCAAATTATGTGACGTCCCATGGGTTTTTCAATTATTATGGAAGATAGGTCTTAAAGGACCTGAAACTATGAATCGTCTGCTATAGACGTCATGTCACCTTTAAGTATGCAACTTTATATTTTACTAAAATTTATTGCATTTGTTAAAGTATAACTATTGATGACTTTCTATAAGTTATAGGACACCATGTGATCACATAAAGCCATATATATATATATATATATATATAATGACATTCTCTTTTCTATATTCCGCAGTTGCAATGATAACAATTTTAGCTGCTATATATTGTTCATCCAGAATTTAGGTTATCCAAGTCTGACAATTTGAGTTTACAGAATTATAAAGCTATAGAAATACATTTGGGACATAATATATGGTAGTATAATTCAAAAGCAGTCTATGGATTGCAATTTCAAAAAGCATTGTCGCTATATTGGATTCGACCCATGCAGCATATACAGAGCTTGATTAAATCATGGTCAAATGAGCAGCAGATATAGATGCATCCATGCGCGCGAGATCAATATAATGCTTGTTCAAGTTAAGGGATATACACAATTGGGCCAATCAAATCCCCTTTTGGTATACACCGAGTAATTGCAGTAATTATACTCAAATCAAAGCGCGTTTATATAAGTCTTGTGTGTGAATTGAACGATGAAAGATTGAATAGCCAATAAGCAAACGACGAGAGATTTGTTTGAAAACCACATGGATTAACCATGAAAATACACCAGCCTTTGCAATAAAATTACAAACCAAAAGTACACGGTAGATAATATTATAGTGTCTAAAGGATTCAACGCATATTTCATGCAGGATAAAGTCAGTCAAAGTCCGGCTCCATAAACGATAATCACAATACACAGTGAAAAGAAAATTTTCCTACATATATTGGAAAAATAGTGGATTGGACTATCTATATGGACTATATACTTTTAACACTGAGATATATGAAGCACTGCACATGATGTGCACTTGTAATGGGACATGAAGTATCATGTAACGCTGTAGGTGGGGTACCTGCCATATATCTAGTATTACAAAATGTGACTACAGGGCACAGGGTTAATAAATTTGTGACATGATGACATCAAGCTTTCTTTAATAATTTGCTATATAAGACCTAATAAAATTTAAGCTCCAAAAACTCAATTTCTATGCACCAGTACATGTAGGGTTTTTTTTCAATTCTGACAGCGAAAATTGAAAACTTGCACTATAAAAAGGAAAATGAGATTTAAAAA
Source organism: Proteroiulus fuscus (assembly GCA_034700285.1). Classification (NCBI taxonomy): domain Eukaryota; kingdom Metazoa; phylum Arthropoda; class Diplopoda; order Julida; family Blaniulidae; genus Proteroiulus; species Proteroiulus fuscus. The sequence goes on from JAQIXP010000963.1 coordinate 8,595, forward strand.
ATACCACGGAATTATAGATATTCATACTAATGTGAGACACCTATAATTCATAGGCCTACTATATATATAAATAAATTTCTTTGAAGTATTTAACTATAGGACATATAGGTATTGACCTGATGAAAATTCCTAAGGATTTACACTAAATATTATATAGTTATCTGAATAAATTTATGATTATGTAATTGAATATGCATTATAGTGATACACCACTAAATAAAAATATGCCTATATTATATAGTGATTATGCTATTGTTATACCTATGGATTTTAAAGTGATATATCTCTGGTGAAATGAGCAGTTTATATCGCTATAATAGACATCCCTATTAATTCCAGCAACTATCAGTGTATGTTTTTAATACTGTTGTTAGTGTCATCACTGACATTAGTATAGCGCTTAGTTCAGTTGCTAATATATTGTTTAACACCCAAGAAGAACATACATTGAAATCACAGATAGGCCTATACAAATATATGCCAAAACAGAAATTTCCAATTGCCATTTTAATTTGTTTATAATAGCCACCATTGATAAAAATCTATTATTTGTCATATATCAACGCATGATTCATGAAGTTGTATATACATTTGATGGTAAAATTGTTTACAATTAACCGCCCACAAAGTGTTAAAACAGTCATCTCGATCGAATAGTTCTCTCTTAACAAATTAAATCAATTAAGTGAGAAAAATTCATTGGTAACATGTAACAGTGGCAGCTATAGGACCCATCTTCACTCAGTAACATTATTTTTTCTTATCATTATAGACACGAGTTAACACATCGAAGAAGAGAGTTCATTTACTTTTCGTGCAAATCAATTCATGCTTGTCATTTTTTAATAATTCCACTGGAGAACAATCACTGCATAAATCTTTATGAAATGTACTGGATTTACAAAAATGTTTTCTTTACCAAATGTACCAAATGTCCGGTATAAGTTTAGAAATTTCCATACACAATATTCTACCCAGAATTACTCGAAAAATTGTAATCTGAAAAAATTTAAAATGAAGGCATGTGACAGTCAGTAAAACATCTGCTAAAAGTGTCAAAAACCTGATCATTAATAATATACATCTAACATGCTTAGTCACATGCATGCGGTAAGGCAGTAGCAGCTAGTAGTTCAATAACTTTTGAAATGGCCCTTGCATATCTGGTCCGAGATCATTGGTGTCTGAAGAATATGTCAGTTTGCACTAGGATATCCATAAATCACGTTCTTCAATTATTTTCAAAAAGATTTTGAAAGACTGGCAACACGTATACTATATAAAATCGCTATATATGCACAAAAATCAATTCATCAATAGAATATATCTATATACATATATAGAATATATGCAAAATTAATTCTCGGCCAAAATTATTTTAATTGGAACAGTTTAAACACAAATAATGGAAGCAGTTGAGACAATTAAAGAGTATACCTACCTTATTTTAAATTTTAATCTACATTTTAATTACAAAATTTTTCTTAATTTGTGTCGATAATTAGTGATCTGAAAAAAATTATGTTGATGCATGTCACTTAATAGCAAAAGTATATATCTATCTATTGATAACAGTGCATATAGGAGTATATATAAACGTATATTTATCGTGGTGCCACTAAAATGTATACAAATACATAATGAATTAGTTCGAGAATAATACCAGAATATATACATGTCTCAATTCCAGTGTATAAACTAGTTCAAAATACATGCAGGAATTAATTTTGAGATAATTTATTTTGAAAATCTATTACCTTGCATATGCTTATTTACATATAGAGAACAGTCAGGTATGACATATGCCACTACTGATGAAGTATTTGTTTAACCATTAGTCACGTGGCTTTAAGTCTAATTCCTCTACATCCATGGACGTGGAATGGATATAATACAAGGTGAGCCATTTTTAGTATGAGCGTGTACATGAGTTATATTACTAAATTATTTACAAATAATAACTGCTAGAAACGGTCGCCTTTTGTCTCAATATTTTTCAACATCTTTTCAATATAGTCATGATGAATATTGCATGCATGAAGCTATACCGTCCAGATATTTCAGCAAGTTCATAAATTTTGTTAACAAAAAGTATAACGCATGCAAGGGTGAGAGTATTGTTGCGATATACTTTTGGTTTCACGTACTATGTATACTCTTGAAGGGCTCACCCTGTACTACACCAATTGGTTAAAAGAAATAAGATTATACGAGAATATTTTTATAGAACTGAGCTTTATATACACGTATATAGCTGAAGATAAGCCAATGATATACATTAGATTGCGGTGCACACTCATGCATCCTGGGAACCCTATATGTATGATAGAATGGGCAATTTATGCCCTTTGGGAATAGAAAAGAGTAATAAGAAATTGATGGTGGTCAAAAACGTTTATTTGTCCTCATTCCCATGTTCATTTTCAAACATTAAAGCAAGAGCATCCTTGATGGTCTTTCATGCTTCTATTGATTTCAAGACTGCAAATTTCTTTTAGAAATTTGAAACTGCATGAGTCCCTTTCTTTATACAAAACTGGACGCAATATGTAAAATGAGGAATGAATAGAAGCAAAGTCAACTGTCACGGGCAGAAAAGTCATGTTACTGAAAAGTAACAGACAGTGCGTGAAATATACTCCCCAATATATATACATAGCACATATATTTAATATACTTTCATTGTATACATGTATATGTACAGTGAGTAGACAAGAGCATATGCATTGAGAGAGAGAGACAGGCACAAAGAAAGCATAAGAGAAAATCTTTCACGTATGCAAAAATGGTGAATTGCCTTCCAGCTAAGTTTGCATTTGAAATTAGAAAACTTTCAAATCAATTAATTTCTTTTCAAAGTAACCTTCATCCTCCCCCACTCACTCCCCTTTTTTGATTATCTAGCAGTGTACGAAGAAAAATATAAATCGCAATGCAATGTTTAAGCCTAACAGTGCACCCATGAGATGATTAGATACAAGTATAACATGCTCCCGTTGACAAGAGCATGGATTAATCACGAATGACTCGTATACTTTTAGTTAACATTATGCAATGTATGCTATATATGAATTTTGATTTAATAAAATTAGAGAGAAGCGTTAAATTTATCATGCAATACTTTCACACTCGTATTTAATTTATAAAAATAATAAAAGAAATGTATGTTTAAGCTTAAGTCTTAATCAGGCTTATGACAGGGTTATCAGTTGACAAAGAAAACATATTTTCCTGACTTAAATATCTTTTTTTTTCGTTTTCCTAGACATACATTTTAGGAAAACCTATTATATAGCCTGATACTTTATCCATCTGTTAGTATTAGCCATCAGATTATAGGTATTCAGGGTATTTAAAGTCAGTTCCAATAATTTTTGGCCTTGGCACCACCTATAGCATCGGCTTTTATTTTTATCGTTTGCAGTTGCCATCCATGGGGGCTTCCATTGGTACCCTGTGACTTGGAAAACTGCAAATTAGGATTCGTCTGGTGCCAAAATCCTAACCTAGAGGAAACAAGTTAGGATCTCAGTAGCAAACGAATCCTAACCTACAATTTTCATTGCAACAGACAACCAATGAAGCTCCCATGGATGACAACTGCAGGCAAACGATAAACATTTGACCGACGCTATAGGTGGCAGGCCCAGGCCAAAAGTTATTGGTACCGACTTTAGATACCCCCTGTGATTGTTAATAGTACATCAATGCACAGGATGCAGTGATCAAAACTGGGTAATATTTTATCCCACTGAAAAGTTTCTCTCAGTTTCTATAACATAACTTAACTTAGTCACGGATATTTAAAAAAATTGCACTCGTATGGTTTATATTTTATGGTATGAGATATTTACAATGCATGTAACTATAATTGCTTTTCTTATAATGTTATAAAAGTATTTACCAATCCAATCATTATGTTAAACTGAAATTATACGATTTAATCAAACTATTGGTCAGCGTGTGTTAAATAAAATATTGATTAAAAGCATTAATTATTATAATTAAAATTTATATATTTTTTTGTTTTAGGTTGCTTGGATCCACTTTGATCGTTCCACAATTTTAACTGTGCACCACAATGTAATCACTCGCAATCCCAGGATTAGTATTTCATACAACAATCATCGAGGATGGATTTTAAAAATCAGAGATATCAGAGAAACAGATAAAGGAAGTTATATGTGTCAAATTAACACGGAACCAGTAAAAACACAAATGGGATATCTCACAGTTGTAGGTAAGTCATTGAACAAATTAAGCATATTTGAACTAATATAAAATGTTCAACACAAGAGTAATTTCAATAATGTAGCAGCTGTAAAACAAAATTGTATTAGTCTTGAGCAAATAACTGCGTCTGGTGACCAAAAAGAGTAGTTTTTAACAGACAAACGGAATTATTTTGACAGGGATTTTACACTGCTTTTACAAGTTTATTTTTATATATAATCTTATTTTTACAAATTTTATAGCTTTTCATAAATTTATATTTAACTTTAATGTCAGCCCTCAAGTTAATAATTGTGAAAACAGTAATTCTCTAGAACGTTCTCAATTGCAATGATAACTGCAAAAATGGTTTACTTTTCAATTTTCTATGTGGAAATGGCGTCCAAACCCGCCAGAGGCAAATGAAGGTTTGGATACCCGGTACCTGATTCATTTCTAAGGCATCTGAACTATATAGCCGTTAGAAAGTTTTGCAATTTGAATTTCATATCTCAAGGTTCAGCAAGCTGGAGTTTTTTTTCAATACCTTAAATTGTATTTTTAAATATTTTACCATAAATTGAAGTATTTTCCCTGAGCATAAGGAAATATTTTTTAAACTTTAAATGATATTTTGCTACTTTGACAGGCTGTGCAACAATCCACTGTATTAACAAATGTATAATGCACAAACAATTGTCAGAAAAGTACTTACAGAAAGACATCTAACATAAAAGTATTCAAAAATCCTACAAAATGTACACTAAATATTTCCCATATATAGTACTTCTTTTAAAATTAAAAAGTATAAACCTACCATTGTCGACAGATGCTGTGATGTCCAGTGTTCGTTGGGCCATACATTGGTTTCCAAGGGTGGTCAACAAATCAGGGTCAATTCCAAGCAACTTTCACCATCCCAGTTGTTATATACATTAGACATTTGGCCAACCATCACAGAATGGAAGTGTGGGGCTCTCTTTCAAGGGAATGGGCGATCATCTTCCTATACCATCCCAATTCCATAACAAATGATATGGCTACAAAGGTCAGGTTAGGTTGATGGAACGACCCAGTTTGCCCCTGACCTCAAGGACGTAAATGCTTTGTTGAATGGCCATACAGAAAGTGGTTATATCCCCATGGTTCACCTGCAAATAATAATGACAATTTTAATGAGATTTTTTTAAACTTAGTTTTATTTAAATAACCCTTGTAATTTTTTTTATAAATTTTCTGATTAATTTCAGTTGCATGTGAACTATATCTTTAAAGTTTTTAAAAAGTTTGGTCTGCAACATTATTTAAATTATTTTTCCATGGGTTCTTGGTGTGTTAAATAACTTATCCTGACTTTTGAGCATATTATGCATTTTTCCTATATATATCCAGGGTTTGTGGTAACTCAGTTTGAGTGATTTAAGGTGAATCCTATAACTATATTGTTTTTAAGGAATATTTTAATACAAATTCCACATTTGTTTAAATATCCACTGGGTCAAATCTGTCATTGTGATAAATACAAAAATACATCGTTGCACTTAAACAAGAGTAAATGTGTAATCCAAGCTGATTTTATATTAAAAAAACAATAAAAAACATGAATTTCCCCCTCTATTTTTACTTTATCATTTACGGCTAATTTGTGAATTGCACCGAGCTCTAATTACCTAGCTCACTGAATATAATCCAGAGAAATAAATGATTGGGCGGTGTGGATTTTCATTTGTGATAGTTTATACGATAAAGATTTTGATGATATCCAAAACCACTGAACATTAAAATCGATAATTTCCAATATAACAAACATGCAGTGGGCTATTCTTGATTTACTATTTCAATTTTGATATAATCCTATCTCTTAACTGTGTAAACTCAATCAACAGGGCCCATTGAATACCAATTCTAGCAGAAGTAATTTAAATAAACCTTATGCATAAACAGAAGATTAAATGGAGATTACGACCGGGACTTTAAAAGAATATAAAATTGACCCAAATACAGTGTGCTTGCAGCGTGAAAATTTATCGAGACTTGCCATAAAGAATATAGGCTATATATGGTTATATATACAGTATATGATTTCATTCAAAATGCAGTTTAGTGATAGCAAACATATAAACTGTTGACAGACTTGTTATTTGCTTTCTAGAGACAATGAAATAAAGCCCACCATTTTAGAAAACCCATAGCAACTGATTTTAAACAGTGTGTGTTATTTCTCAACAAAATTCCTGACTGAGATGCTTCAGCTTCATACTCTTAATTTGTGAATCACAGCGATCTCGAAGGAATCTTCACAAGGATGCGTGTAGATCAAAATTTTATTATTATTATGAATTCAATTTAACAATGACGTTTAAGTCTTTACTGACATCAGGATCTCTTCCTGATATGTGGGATTAATCCATTACCAAATGGCATTTTGAATTTTGATACGCTGATCAAATAGGATGCTGAGTTGAATTGAATTGATTTTAGTTTCTAAAAATGACCTGGATCTAAGTTTTCCTTTCTTATAAGTTATAAGTCACTTCGATAAAGGTTATGCATGAATGATCACTTTTAAATTGCACAAATCCATAAATAAAGTCAAATGTCTGTTGCATTGAAATGAAGTGAAGCCAAAAATTAAACTTTCAGTGTTGTGAGTAACAAGATTTACTTGCAAGCAGATGTCGCTGGTAGAAAACAAAACATAGTTATATGCATGGAGCAATATGGAGCTGTTTTTGAATTTCAGCAACTTGAGAATTGCTGACTATTGGTAAATCTTTTCAACATTCCAAATTCACTTTCATATATATATCAACATATTTTTATCTTTAATTTAATGCTAACTTATCATGAGGTAAAACTTTCCATCTAATCAACGAAGCGATTATTAGGCCTACTACTAGCGTGCATATGACCAGTACAATAGACTATAAGTGTATACTTGATGTACACTAAATACTATTATATTTATTTTTAATCAATACGAGAGTATTTTCAAATGTTAAGAAATTCAGCAATATAGCACAACACAACATTATGCGCCTGGGCTCGTATATACACTCGATTTGGATATTGCATGCAAGAGGCAATTGCAAAATAAGCATTTCACTTGAAGTTTTTGAATGTGACAGCTGCAGTTGATCTCAATCTAATTATCGCTTAATAACTCATTTCAAACAAAAGTTTTCTCAAAGAAGAAAATCATGAATGAACGAAAAATGACCAGTGAAGCAGAAAATTGAGCAAATATTCAACTAATTAAAGTGCTCTGAACTATAGCAGCACATGTATATATCTAAGAACATTAAATGATATTTTATATAGAAATATATGCCTACAAATATATATATATATTTAATATGGAGGAAATACTTTATATATATATATATAAATAATGCCACCCTGCATGCATGCATGGCCATGGCAGGCTTTCCACGAAATGAAAATTAATGGCACAATTAATTCAAATTGAAATCAATATTGTATGAAAATATAGTTTCACGCATTCTGCATGCAAGCATTGGATGCTGCATGGTCAGTTAGAGCAATACATATCCTATACAAGTTGTTGCATGAAATACAAACATTAATTATGATTGACATTTATAAAATTATTCTAATTTAAAGTCAGTTTCAGTAAACAGTAATAAACAAAATGAAAAATCAGACAAAAATTGCAGTAGACAGTATATCTGGCAACGACTTTTAGGAGATGATTTGTAAACTCTAAACATGGTCGATTATATGAATGCCAAATAAAAAAACAAAACTGAATTCAGAATTAATATTCCCATGCATATTTTGGGAAATAATAGGAGCATATAGTTAAGCATTCCAGTACAAAGATAACCATTTGACTATTGTGACTAACTTTTAAGCTGCAGAATCAAAAAGTACATAAAATATTATTCACGTGTTTAATTGTCAGTTTACTTTTAGCTTTCTAGATTAATTGTGGTGTGCAGTTATACATGCACCAATGAAATAGCTTAGTAATATAACATTTTAAATCACACAAACCCTATATAGCATTAACGTTCGATGCATATGGCAATGATTTTCAAATAGTGGTCTAGGGAATATGTTTGTGGTCAGTGACAGGATTTTTAATGGTAGGGAAATGTGCATTAATTTCAGAAGTTTCAATTAATTTTTCATTTTGAAGTATTTGTGCAATAATATTAGTCACTAGGGTAGCTAGGTAGGGGGGAAGGGAACTAGGGGGAGGGCAGACCCGGGATCCCCTATACAAAAAAAATGTTCCTACTCATGCAAGATAAAATGGCAAACTATAGGAACTTTTGGTGATATTTAGCCCATGAATTTTTGAGTGTTTTTGAGCTGAAAAGTCGCCTGTGGCGCCATTTTGTAAATCCCCACAAAAAAAAGTTCGTGTAGAAAGTCCCTGAAATTATTGAACTCATACTAAAAAAAAAAAATAGGCACTTCGGTGATTTTTAGCCCATTTTTCAGTATTTTTGAGTGAAAAAAATTGAGTCATTGAGTTAATTTTTAACAATGATGTACAAAAACCAATTTTCACCTATATATGGCCAAAATTTTGGAAAATTTTTCTTGTCGCATCCTCCTTAAATTAATTCCCCTAAAAAAAATTGATTTCTAGGTGCGGCACTGCCAGCAGTCCAACACCCCTAGTTCAAAATGCCAAAATCGAACCCTACAAATTCCATGTGTCTAGGGTCAGTCACCGCTAGTGATTTGGGGCTGGGAGATAATAAATCATTCTTCAGTCAGTCAGTCAGTCAGTCAGTCAGTCAGTTAGTCAGGACTTGCATTTTTAGATATAAGGCATGGAGTTTTAAAGTATACCATGCATATAAGTAACCATACATAATAACACATCAACTTGCCATTGATATGTTCAAGAAAACTTGAAGGATTTAATGGTTAAATAATATTAAGTGATTTAATCATTTCTACATAGGACTATAACGAATATTTCAATAATATCCCAAATAAATATGCATTATTAACAAGTATGGATTCATTATTAATGTGAAATTTCTAAGTATAGATGTCTATGTTTAAGCATAGATCCTTTCACTCCTTATATACCTTTATAGTTTGGTGGTTTTTGATTGTCTAAATACGTGTGTGGGAGAGTGTATACATATTCTGGTTGCTGACCTCCCATGAGAGTATAAGCACATCTCAACTGCCAAAAATCTATTTCCAGCAGTTGAAATTTTCTATAATGTGAAGCATGTCAAAATGATTTTCAAACAGACTAATTTAATTATATAGGTATATACATGTGTATTTTATGTATGGCATAGGCATACTGAATATCCTATACTTCCTATATACAAAGAATGGAAGTTCGAACCTAAATGTCAAATTCCTTGCCTGGCAGTTTGAAATTTGACAAAGCAGACTTTAGGGATTTAAAAGAGAAGGTGTTCATTCTCTTAAGACTCGATGGGGGTGCGTACATTTTTGAAGACTTTTCAAAATTTTCTATATAGAGAAGCAAAATTGTGAACGAAACATTAGCCTAAAGAGTGGATTAACGAGAAAATGCCAATTCAGCATATATAAAAACTAACGTTAATTCAATTAACCCACACTGACATTATTGAATTCATTTCTCTCGAGTTCACATTCTATTAATACGAATTTGAATTAATTAAGGTGGATAAATTCACGCCCGATGAAGGCTATTGGAAAATTATTCAACTTGGTTACTACAGCATATACATTGCAAAGGGTATTTTTAAAATAAAAATGAAAAATAAAGCATGCAGTGATGTCTATAAGCCACACAAGCTAGTAAGTTACAAATCAACCAATCAGTACGTGCATATATATATAGAGAATTTCATTTGTAAAAAAAATTAATAAATAAAAATAAAAATATACACATGCAGGGCATACCAAGCATTTTTATATTTTTAAATCCAAATTAAAGAGAAGTCAATTCAGTGAAAGTTTTTTTTTTTAAATGCTAGGCATGCGAACAAACTTTAGAAATACGTATATATTTTTCAGTATATTTCAAAATATATATGGAAATATTTAGGGAATTGATTTTTTATCCAACTTTATATAAATCAAATCCAAAAAGATTTCCCAAAATGTGGCAAATTAATCGTGAGACCAGTTTTAAAGTTAAAAAATTAATTCCCTAAATATTTTTATATATTTGGAAATATACTGAAAATATATACTTTGATAAAACTGTAAGGTACATAGCTTATATTTGATATTACATATACTGAATCCTATATTTTAAAATACATTCCTCAAGCATATGGTGATCAAGATAAAGTGATCACACAGCTTTGGAAAAAGTTGAAAAACAATATACAGTCAATTGATATATATATATAAATATCTATATTGTAAATGCACAGATGTTATTTGTATTAAGTTACATGCTGTATACTATAAGCCTATAATAACCATAATGTATAATGGAACGTGTATACCATGCAAGTGTATACAGTTATTGACTTTTGTTTGCCTTTTGTTACGTTGGTAATTAATCATTCCCCCCTCTTGTCACAAAAGCAAGATCAGCTTAAATGAAAAGGAAAATGTGGATCAACGGCTTGACCATGCAACAATGGTCATTTTCACTATATATAATATCGTAAATATACAGATATGTTACAAGAAAGGCATATAAGAAAAAAATATCTATTACATCTTACCATCCTGCATGTATAAATAACACAAATTATGCTTTTTTATCTAGGCAATATTATACTGATAGATTGTACCGCCAGATTTATATTTAGAACTTATAGGGCATATATCCAATAACAAAAAAAAAGGTTTTATGATAAAGCGCCATTGTTTCCATAAAAGACATTTTCTTTTTTTTTTAGATGTTTTTCATGTTTAGATGTTTTTCACAGGAAATGAATGAGGAATATATGTGAAATGCGCAAAAGACCTTATGTTAGGCCCTTTTTTTTTTACTTTTCTTTCCTTTTTTTATTTAAAAAAGGTCCATCCTGCATATATTTCTATTACTTCCGGATGCATTGGAGGAAAAGTATCTTTATAAATTCTGAAAGCGTGTGTCTTGATGTGTCCATCGCCATTCAAAAGAAAACTTATTTTCATCCATCGGAAACAGAAATACTGCCATATGTGCAAAGAGATTTTATAGGGTGAATCCTTCACATAAAACTTGAAAGATGAAATATCACAAAAATGCAGCCAATCAAACACGAAAGAATCTAATCTGTCTTTCTCTTCTTCATGACACATTGTCATTACTCGTATATTGCATTAAATCTAAGTGACATTACCAGGTTTCACATATTTGCATAAATTATGAAACTGGATAGCAAAGACATATTCTTATACATATTCTCAAGCTAATTGGGTAAAGCTTCATAGTAGATTTTAATTTTATAAAGTGTTGATACAGCTTAAAATACTCCAAAATAAATGTATAAAAACTGAATTAATACAATTAGCCAAAATTATAATAAAGCCTAGCATATTTTACTGTAGCTATAGTTCTGCAAACTAAAAGGCGAATATTTTTGCAATGAGATGCTAATGTGAGTTTTGCTTTATAAGTAGGAAAGCACTATATGTTCAGTAACAACTATACTGAGGTGCAAACAAATTGTGTATGACAGAAACTATAAGCATATGCCGCTAATAAAGTAGCATGTGAGCTCAACAATTATGCAACTCATAGGTGACACTAACCATGCCTCATATATCAGTATAGATGCAGTATGGTCCGTAAGTATCTGAACATAGTTACATAACTCGGTTATGAAAATAGTCCTATTCTAACTGTACTCATGCATTGCCAAATTTAATATGAACCCCATAACTCTTACGTATCTCATAAAACCTTGTATTAAAATTTGCATTTTTAAGTCCCATTATTTTAAAAAAGAATTCCCAACTAAATACTTTTAAATAAAATCACATTATAATAACTTCCATCATACCAATAAGAATTATCAGGTACTACATGGATGAAGTCCTATTAGTCGCTATTATAATTATATTCCTATCAATCAAATCCAATATCATGTCATTCTAATTAACTCTGATAAAAACCATAAACTGATCTGCTCGGTATATATATATATACAGGGTGATTCAGAATAGCTGACCGCCCCAAAAATTTCAAAAAATATTCATTTATTTGAAAAATTTTTTTGCAATGGAATAGGAAATCAAGGGTGGAGCATCCAATGGTGCCAAAAAATTTGACCTTTGAACTAACCTTAAAGGTCATT
>JAQIXP010000964.1:0-21038 GCA_034700285.1 Proteroiulus fuscus
TTAGCCACAGGAATTCACTCCTTGATGTGATTGGTCGATTCTGGTAACGTCCCTGTTTTTAGCCGTCCCAAACTACTTAGCGCTCTCATACGGTCAGGTCACAATAATAATGCCAAGAAATCGGGCCACTCGACTACCCTGGACGAGCGCAAACATAGAGAAACACTAATTATGTATTGTTTAAGTCATTGCTTTAGTTATATTAGAATTTTAAAAGCATTTTTATAAATATATTTGTTTGATTATTGCATTTGGAAAAAAAATAGTATTTTTCGATGATATTTTGTGCTTTAAAATTTACAGGAATTGGCCCTTACTCTGAGATTTGTGATCTGACAGCATTGGTAAATGAGTAGATTGCAAAGAGCGCCCCCATGTTCCTTATCGCCATTCTGTATTGAAGATGATGATACATTTTGAATTTAGTCAATCTAATTCTATTGTAAAATTCATTTTAATACGAATAATATCTATAGATTTTAGTCACAGTTGTCAACCTTCTTGATTGTGTGCCATTTTAGTCTAAAATTAATTGAAGTTTGGCCATCGCTAACAGTAAATATGCCCAAAGGAAAAAGACGAGGAAAATCACAAGGTACGTTATATACACTAGGCCTAACCCAAGGTCGTGCAGTCTTTTACTTAAAAATTAAACCTAGAACGAACAGATAACCTTGGTCTACTAATAAATAACATAGGGTCGCGTATAGGAAATAAGATTTATGTTGTTTTTACTGATATTTCCAATTAAATTTGCAAATAGTTTACACCTGTTCATTCATTGTCATTCATTCTCGCGTGGCCATAATTATGGGCGCCAAAACGTAGTCCAAGAATGAACAATATGGTCAGCCAGTAGGCTTATTTTTTAAAAAAGATTTTATTCCTATTATTCTCAAAATGTGGTCTTGGACCTGACAATTTGTCGTCTATCTGGAAATATTCGTTACTGTTGCGAGTAATGGTTCCCAATATGCTTGGCATTCGTGGCGCAATTAATGGGTTTTTTAAAAGTTGATTGCATAACGTTAAGCCATACAGTAGTTTTGTTTCTAGGAAGTCATAAATAAACATTTATATAAAAGCTTGAAAATATTTATTAGCAGTCATATTTCTGTTTCGTGATCGTGTGTATAAAATATGCCTCAATATCTAAAAGGTAAGACACTTAATTTACAGTTAATTAAATGGTGGTCAAAGGAGTACATAGTGGCAGCCGCTAATAACCACAAAAGCGTTATAACATGATTTGAGCTGCCAAATTTTAGGGATAATGGACATTTGTTATTTGTAAATAACCCCAAATCTAGATGTAGCAGGGACTAAGTATGTGTGTTTATATTGTATGTGTAAATAATATTTATCTTGTATTTTTCATACTGTTTGAACATTTTGAAGTGCATGTTCAAATGTCAAGGAAATCTGGTGTAGATCCACTCTTAAATATAAACTAAACTTTATAAAAAAAAGTGATTTTTTTTTTATGGCCAATTTCTATGATACACGAGTTGTAGATCACTGCAGAAAAAGTTACAATCTTTTTTTGTATTAATGCCACTTGTAAATTAAAAATTTTATGATATAAATTGTATTAACTGCAGCTGATTGTAGCGCATCAGCTGTTTGCAGACCTGTGTGATAAGATATCATTCTACATGCCAAATTAGAACACTCTAAAAAGGCATTTTTCATTTATTTTTATTTTTTTCTGAAAGTAGAGGATTTCAGAAGAATAACATTCTGAAAATGCCTTTTCACTGCGTTCTTATTTGGTTTGTAAGATAACCTTTAATAGGCTACGGGTATTCAAAAGTTATCCTTAGTTTTCTAGAAGTCCGAGTAAAATGTCTTGAGATTGTGGGTTTAACACCTGGTTTCCCGCATTAATTTGTCAAAAATATGGAAAGTTGTGAGAGAATAGTAGGAAACAAAATGATCTTTGGGGTCGTCCACATGTTTATGTAACAGTGAGGGGAGAGGAACATGACCAATTTTTTTTTATATTAAAAAAAACCACGTTTATATAAGCATACTGCATTGTTTATCTATGTTTGGGATCTGTGATTTGTTAGTGGCCATGTTGTTAATCCTTAACCTTGGGACTTTTTCATTTTACATGCTATTCTCTAGGCCTACAATCATTGCCGTCTTAACGCACGAATAATAAAAAAACCTAACTATTACTATAACAAATTAATTCTTATCTATGTTTGGGATTCATAAATGAATATGGTGAACTATTTCCATTTAATAAATTAAGTTTTTCACAAATAGAGTTAAACATTGGATTGTTATTTCTGCTGCTATTTGAATTCTGAAACAGAAGTCCATTGAATTTAAAGAACTAAATATCCTAGGTGGTCAAAATACTTTATATGATCCGTATTTATGCTGAAATCAGATACAAAAATATTGGAAGGACTTATTTAAAATGTGGATTGAGATCCCCTATCCCCCCCCCCCCCTTTTCCATATTTTAATTCAGTTGCGTGATCTTATCATCTGTGGCTCTTGACAGCGATACCAGAATGTTTCTAATACATATGTAAATGAAAAAAAATCTTTGAACGTAAATTAATCAATGTGGAGGTGAAGTAACAAATAGTTTGTTTCTTGAAATCAGCAAGTGTACCTAATACGGCTAGTCGGGGCCCAAGGTTGAAATAAAGGCAAATAATCAAGTTAGACTTTATTGGCTATAAATAAAACCTAAGTATTTTCCTCTGATCATGCGTGCTGAGATTAACTGAAATTGTCAAATTCGAGGCCACAAACGTGAATCTGCTTTGTACAACTGTATGTTTAATCCGTCAGCAATTTCAGTGTTTGTAAACCTGCTCCCTACACTTATATTTCCCACAAATGCGTCATAAACCAAATGTTACTACTCAATATTTGAATGGAATTATATGAACAGCATACCTGCTTTTCTTATTGATATTACATTGTTACATCTGTTGAATTGTTATTTTTACTCCAAATGAATTTAAGTAGTTTGATAGCATCAAGTAGGTTTACGATTAATGATCATAGTGGTACAACTTCCACATCTGCTTAAATTTCAAGTTATTTTTTGAAATGATAATCAAGGTCTTATAATCTAATTTAGATCATTTGCCATTGAATAAATCCATAAAGCTCTGTAATCGCCCACCCAAATTTTGAGAAGCCTGATAATTTATTTACTTTTGCAGCCGATCAAAGGTTAAGTTCGGTGAATCTTGCAATATTAATTTTTTGTAGATGTATTTTCAAGATATTTTAGGTGAATTTTGGAGATAATTTTTTTGGTTTATAAGTTTCAGCATTTTTTTTTCTAATTTTGCAGACAAGCGCCGTCAGGAGCTGGTGCCCAGCGACGACGAGTCGGTCAACGACAATGGCAGCGTCACTAGCAGCGTTTCGGAAGTACGCAGCATCTACGAGGAAGGTAAAATCTTGAGAAAGAACTGCTGGATATCGTTTACTTTTTGTATTGTCGCATTTGGAAGCCCATTGCTTATGTTGCTTTATTTTTTATTTGCAGTCGGTACCGGTAGCGGCGTGACGGTCGAGCCGGAGGTTGAGGAATGCTTGGAACAGGATACTTTTGAGGAGAAACTGAAAGAGGATATTGATGGTGCCACACAAAAAAGGTCGAAAACCAATAGAATTATTCTTTTATTTTCCATGATTTTCATGATGACTCGGTGCTGGTGCTTTCATCATGAATTAGTGGCAAGAATTCATGAAAATCTTTTCTTATTTTAGTGCCAAAGGTCGACAGACTTGCTTAGAAGCGATCATTAAGGCATTCACGTCCAGATATGCTTACGATTTTGTTATAGAAAGGTATTAGAAGCAAGGGCCGTAGATGTCCTTTATTTCCTATGGTTTTTTTTTTTAATTCTATTGGTTCTCCCATGATTTGGTAAATTTTCCCTATTTTTCCTGTATTTTGCATAGTATTTTGTAATTTTCATCATTTTGTGCCTTATTTCTTTTAAATTTGATATGGATTTTAAAGTGAAAGTCCACCTTGTTAAAATTTAATTTAAAAAATAAGACAAAACCAATGTTGAAGGATATGGAAATTTCTATTTCCACTCAACCATACAATAAATTTATTTCTTGAAAGAAGATTGATTTGGTGGCAATGCTTTTCACTGGAAGTATCCAGGTTTTTTTTGGTGTAAAAATAAATGGTGCCTTCTATTGATTAAGTTGCATACTAACTTCAATTTTGTCGGCCATCTTAGGATTCAAAATGCATAACTATTCAATGGAGAAAAAGTGAAGCTACACATGATCACTAGCAGTGGTTTACTTTACAAAAGTCACTACTAGATGATGTCAGGCCTTTTTGTAATAATGTTACCACATTATTACAAAAATGACTCACGTCATCCATCCATATTTTAGCAATATCATGATTTCTAAATTATGGTACAGCAAAATTTAAGTATGAAGCATGAAAGGATGCAAATAGAGCTATTATTTAGAGGATTAATAAAGGAATGTTGTACGATTCTGCGTAGACGTATGACCATCACAGACTGCATCGAGCGCAGCTTGAGAAAAGGGAAAGGCGAAGAACAGGCTGCTGCTGCCACCTTGGCCATCTTACTCGGAATTCAGCTCGGAGCTGGAGAGGAAAGTGACAGCCTATTTAAAGATCTCAAACAGGCTTTACTTTTTGTGGCTTCCGATGCTTCTGCATCACCGAAAGCAAGAGCTAAGGTAGGCATTTGTTTATTCATTTTTACACTTTTCTCAAAAATGCTTTGATAATTGTAAATATAGGTCTAAATTATTCTCTCACAATTATCATTTCAGTGCTACACCGCTTTGGGATTTTCTTCGTTTATTGCAGGAGGAGATGATGTAAGTGCAAGTTTTCCCATTTTCTTAAAAAGGTCTAGTGGTACAAAAGTTGTAGTTCAGAAATCTCAGAGTGTATTTAGTTTTCTTTTTATGTGCGATTACCTTTTTCAGAATCTGTAACTTGTTTTCTTGGTTGAATACTGACCAAAACTTTTTTTACTTGTGGTAGCCTATTTATGAAGTCATGCAGGCTTTGGAGATTGCATTCAGTGCATCATATTTGAAGGGAAACGGGGCCGTGCCCAACCACGTTCCCGAATTGAGTGCTCTGCACAGTAGCTCAGTGTCAGCCTGGAGTCTTCTATTAACTTTATTGCCCCCACGGCGTCTTCTGAATATGGTAGAAAGGTAAATATTTATTCCTTCAATCCCAAACTGTACAAAATACTGTTGAAATGACTTGATTGAATGACTGTTACCTGTACAAAAATAATTAGATTTTTCTCTTGAAATCTAGATTATTTAGCCCAAAAAATCATGATTTTAGAAATATTAGGATTTTCGCATTGCAATCTGGATTTTGGCAAAATCATGATTTCTAAATTCATGATTCGATAAAATTTTGATGTTTGGGCTACACTTTTCCAGAAAGGTGTTAATTTTTTTTATCTTGATTATAGCCATCTGTATCGTTTACCGGAACTGCTGGAAAGTTCTGATGTCGAATTGCGAATCAGCGCCGGAGATGCCATAGCCATTTTTTATGAAATCATTCGGGAATTGGACGACGTCAGTAGCTTGAGGATTTTGCTCTTCAAATGCTAATTCATCTATCATTTTTTTTTATTAATGTCTGTTGTTTTTCCCCAGAATTTTGAGGGTGATAATATTGACGAATTGTGCGACAAATTGAAACAACTTGCTACCGACAGCCACAAGTACAGAGCGAAGAAAGAGCGCAAGCAGCAACGATCTAGTTTCAGAGACGTGATGAAGGCTATCGAGGTAATAATTAATCAAGTTAATTATTATTATTTTTTTTTTTGGAAAGGTTTAAATGGTTTTTTATGCTTACTAGGACAGAGATTCCCCCAACGTTCAGGTTAAATTCGGAAGAGAAGTGTTGGAGTTAGACAGTTGGTGCCGTAAACGACAGTACGATGCCTTCTGCCACATCTTGGGATCTGGAATGAACCTTCACCTTAGAGTAAGAAATTGTTGCTCGAAATTTGGGCGCCGTTTTGTACTAAAGTGCTGTCTTTCATTCTCTAGGAAAATTTTCTACTTCGGGAGATCTTCGGCTTAGGTGAACCTATTCCAACGAATGACGTCAGTGTACATAAAATCAGTAAATTCGAAAGGGTACGCATCCCTACTTCGAATTTATGAGACTAAAATATCAGGACTGCTAAAAAAAATGGCTAAATGTTAATCATTTTTATTTTAGCACATGGTTAACGTCGCTGCCTTCAAGGCAAGGACTATTGCACGAAGCAAAGTTCGGGACAAGAGAGCCGTCGTGATTTGATGATTTCTTAATGGTTAAATTAAACCCAAGATGATTGTTAATTATGCAATTTAATATATTATATATATTTCTAAAGATATAATTTATGATTTCAAAATTTATTCGGTCCGGCTTCGATCCTTTTTTCTTTTCCCCTAAACCTTGTTAATATATTTTTTAGATCTGAATTATTTGTATTCCAATTTTATCCTGAAATTTCCCTTTTTAGTATTGTTACAAAATCGCTGTTATAATGAGCATCTGCTTATCTCTTCTAATTTGAATCCTTTGGCTTGCCATGCATAAATCATTGCCCATGGGCATCTTCTATATCCAAATCATTGCTAAATTATTTCTTTAATGAAATCAGGAGTAAAGAAAGTATTTGTGATTTTTGTGAGTTTGTCTTTTTATTACAATTATGTCGTAGACCATTTCAGTGTTTTTATGAAATTAATACTGTGAGCATGGCGTGAGGGACACACTGTATGATGTTGACGTCACAGTTTTATATGACGTCATTTCTGATAAATATTTTACCGCTTCCGGTTTTCTGATTTCACTTCTTTGCCTGGCCGTAGAGGTGAAAAGGAATTTAAGGCGAAAATGTTTAGCCGAAATGCAATTTTTGTACCCCTTTGGTAAGAATTAATTTGTTATAGTAATAGTTAGTTTTTTTTATTATTCGTGCGTTAAGACGGCAATGAATGTAGGGAATAGCATGTAAAATGAAAAAGTCCCAAGGTTAAGGATTAACAACATGGCCACTAAGTAAAGCACAGATCTTTTAGTTGTTCAGATCCCAGATTAACCAAAATTTTGAGTATGTACAGGGCAAAATATGCGTTTAAGACTCAAGATAGCAAAGATTTTAGATAAAGTAATGTTTTATAGACCGGGACCATAGAGCTATACTGGTACAGGTTAACATCTTTAGAAACGCTTTCATTTTTTTTCCTGTACAGCTGGTATACTACCAGTTTCTTCGAATGCCTTGCAGCAATCGTGCTTGAATGTCTGATGTCGTGCCTCCAGGTCTTTTCAGTTTCAAAAAACCTCATCAAGCTTGGGATCAGAATTAGGTGCAGGTTGCTGATAACTGACTCACTTATTGAACTATAGCAGCAGTTGTAGTCCCAGATTTAGTGCTGAACATGTGTAGTCAATGCAAATCAGTACCTACAGTCAGCATAAATATGCCTTATGGTATAGGTCTATTAAATGCAGGTGAAGTGCTCCCACATCATTGTAGATATAAATATCATGATTATGAATAAGCTCCCAATCAGTAGTTCGATAAAGAAAGATTTTAAAATAGAAAAGTTATTTAAATAGCGGGGAATTTGTGGATAAATTATTCAGATATCTGACAAAGTGGTTAGAATAGTTGACCAGATGGAGCTGTACAAGTTTTCTACCTCCCAATTTCTGATATGCACAACTTTGTGCATTTTAGCATTGAAAATTGCAAATTGTATCCAGATATTCACTTTATGAAATTAAATTTGTGTCTTTTTTATTTGTATTTACAGTGGGCAGGTTCGTGGGATGGCCACGTTAAAAACTAGTAAGTTTTGCTTTATGTTCATTTCTCCTAGAGCTGTTTCATTTGTACTATATGATGGAAAATGATGCAATTACTATACTTGTGTATTATTATCGTGACATATTTTGTGGATATGGGACTGATCCATCCTTTGTAGCCATGTCGACGTTGGCTGATGTCACACTCGAACCTATTACTTATACAGACTGTTTTCCTTTCCAGTTCGCATGCGGCTAAAGTCTGTCAAAAACATCCAGAAGATTACCAAATCCATGAAAATGGTTTCAGCTGCTAAGTATAACAAGGCTGAAAGAGATCTAAAAATAGCCCGTCCATATGGAGTTGGAGCACAAGGTAAAAGCCATTTTATCATGTTTAAGAAATCCTAGAACCAAATCGGATAATTGACAATAATTTAATATTGATTTTTGTTCTCTTGTAATAATTGAAGTTCCATTTTTTAGCATTTTACGAGAAAGCTGAAGTGGAGCCAGAAGAAGCCAAAGGAAAAAAGCTGATTATCGCCATCTCGTCAGATCGAGGGCTGTGTGGTGCTATTCACACGAATATTTCTAAAGTCGTTAAAAGCATTATGGCCACTGGAGACCAGGACAACGTTAAACTGGTGTTTGTTGGGGACAAAGTTCGACAACAACTATACAGGTGTGCTACTTGTTCTTGTTATCCAAGCTTTTCTAAGAACTAGTGGTAATCAGTTCCTATGTTGACCTTTCCTAAAACTCAAGGTACGTGCGAAAGTAGCAGAAAGTCTCTGCCTTAAATCATATGTCAGGTCTCAAACCATATTTTACAGTATTAAAACATTTCACAGTGTTATAACATTAATATATCTATGACAACAATAGTAAAAATCTGTATTCAATTCCAGCAAAAAGTTTCTTAGTAAAACTATATATTTGTTAGTTTTTCTGACGTTTAAAAGTGCAAAAAGCTGTAGTGTTACGGAACTTAAAATTCGAGAGAAACTGAAGAAAAGCTGCCGTTTTACATCTGAAACACTACCATTTTTTCATAGTCTTTCAAAAGCTGTTTTTTTTCGTAAAAACTAGTATTTTCCACAACATCTTACGGTTTTCTTGCAGCGTTGTGTTCTATGATTTAGCAGATTTTCTGATCCATTACAAAAACTGCGCCGAGGAAACTTTTTTGCTGGGATCAAATGGTGAAATATTGTGACACGAGAGAGGAGAGGGATGATATAGCAATGTCACCAAATGAAATTTAATTTATATTTCGAAATTAATTAATCCAAAAATTACCTCGACAGGGATATCCATAAAAATGGATCACTGTTTTAGTGAATTGAGGGGAAATAATGGTCATAGGCTAGTTGGTTAATAGTCAGGGGCTCGGCACGTGATGTAGATATCTGATACTTTTAGAATTGTCGTTCAGACTTGTTGGTGGTACATGGAAATGATGTAATTAATAATATAATGTGTATATTACCGTGACATTTTTCGGATATGGGTCTGATCCATGTTGAATTTGTAACAAGTGCTTGTCCCAAGTTTATTTCAGTGTTATTGTAATATGGGGCAGTCTCGAGTTGAAGTTTTAACTTTACTTTCAGAATCTATGGCCAGAATGCCATCATGCATTTTCAGGATATTGGAAAAAAGCCTCCAACATTTCTAGACGCGTCGTTTATAGCACAGAATATCCTTCATAGTGGTTACGAATTCGACCAAGGTGTGATCATCTACAACCGCTTCAAGTACGATCTTTTTTTGTAGATTGCATTCCTCATATTCCATTTTTGCTGTCCTTTATTAGAAATATAGAGATATTGGCCTACTATAAAGATTTTTTTCCAAAAACGTAGGAATATTTTCCAAAAATAAAGGATAGCAAAAACCACCTCCCCTACCATTCCCAATGACACTTCTCTCAACATCCTACCCCATTCCCATTGTTACATGATTTAATCTTGAGTTAGTTTAAATCGCCATGATTAATTATGATTTGATTTTAAATCAGTGATTGTATGCCCGGGGATTAAGATAGCATTCAGTGATTTAGTCATGATTAAGATACAATTCATGATTTAGCATTTGATCACAATATAATTGTGATTTAGCTTAAATTCAGTGATTTAATCATGATTTATATTTAAATCATGTTTTAATTGTGATTTAGCCTGAAATCAATGAGTTATTACTTGATTAAATTTTTAAGTCAATGAGTTAATCAATTTAAATATTGAATTAACTTTAAAATTAACGATTTAATTGGGATTTAATGTTTAAATCGGTGATTAGCTTTAAATCGATCATGATGTAATTGTGATTTAGATTTGTCATTGATTTAATCATGATTTAGTCATGAATCACAATTTAATTCTAATTTAGCTTTAAGCCAATGAGTTAATCAAGATATGTATTTAACTCAAAAGATTTAATCATGGTTTAACTCATTGATTTCTTTTATGATTAAACTTATGAATTAACTTATTGATTTAACACATTTATATAATATCAATGATTTACTCAAGATTTAGCCCTAAATCTATGATTTAATCGTAAGTTTAATATTACTCATTTGTTTTATATGGGAGTTTCCAGCAAAGGAACATGCCACTGACTGCTGTAAGCGCTAGAAAAGTGAAATCGACCCCAATTTTAAATTGTAATGCATTATAACCATTTGATATTGATAGAAATCAGGCATGATAGAATTGAAACTCTTGAGAGCATCTATGACCTCTGAGATTGTTTTTGTAATGCTATGCTAAATCTCCATCATTTGTCTTATTTTCGTCATTTCAGATCTGTTGTTTCGTACAAGACATCCCAGCTGCCTATTTATAGCACAGATGCGGTAACCAATAATGCAAAGAAATTCAGCATATATGACAGCATAGATTCTGAGGTACTGCAGAGCTTTCAAGAGTTCACTTTGGCTAGCCTGATTTTCTACACCATGAAAGAAAATGCCACTAGTGAGCAAAGCTCACGTATGACTGCCATGGACAGTGCCAGCAAGAACGCAGGTATACCATCCGTTATTGCTCCCATGTGGAGCTACTTCGATGTCATGTTTTCAGACATCTGATTTGCTTTCGGGTTTTTTTTCTTCAGGCGAAATGATCGACAAATTAACCTTAACTTTCAACCGAACTCGCCAAGCTGTCATCACCAGAGAACTTATCGAAATTATTTCGGGCGCTTCGGCCTTGTAAGCATCGACGGAGACCTCGGGTCAGTGTCAACCTACAGTTAGACCTTGGAAATCAACTGCCGAAAGCTATGCATGAGGGTGTAGATACGAATCATGGTCTTAAATAGGGTTAAAAGTGAGTGGAGGTAATACGTATTTAGATTCTGTAGTTGGATCATTCTCAAAATTTGCATCTAGGTCCATTTTCTTCGCCATTCTGTGACAGGATGCACCTGTGTGTAATAAAGTTTATCAATATAGATTCCAAGTGTGAAGTTTTTCTGCATTAAGGATTCAGACCTTTATTATAAGATATGAACTCGAGTGAGGTGAATAGGTTTGGTCGTTGCCGACCTTACATTCTCAGCCGAAAAAGTTACACAGTAAAACTGCATCAGATCTGACTTTTATTTTAAAACTGCAGAAAAACTAGTATACAATACGTTAGAAAACTGAAAATACTTGTTTTTCTTGCGTAAATTAGCAAGCAAAAAATATGCTTCAAAATGAGACTGAAGAATGTAAACTAAAAGTGATTGGCATATGCATTTACCGGGGTAGTTTTTTTTGAAGCAGTGCACATTTAAATTAAACTGCAGATTCTTCCGCTTTTCTGGTGTTTTGTAAAGTTTGGATTTTTGCTGAATTTAGCATCAGAAAATGTACAGAATGTTTATGGTGGTGCGTTGATTGCCTGAAGGAACAATATGAATAACTAGGGCACCATCGTATATTTAAATAGGGCAGCCGACCTTGGGAATTCTTCCTGGGAAGCGTTAAACCCAGGAACTCGATTGTGAGGCAAAAATGCTATCCTCTCAACAGTTGTAATTAATGGTCAAGGTAAGAACGGGTTGATAGAAAGGATTGAAAATTTCCCGCCAGTTTTTTTTATAATATGTGGCCATGTAAATGCCAATGCCCTTCTCTGTTTATTAAAATAACCAGTAAAATAGACTGCATTTACTGTAAGAGGAATTGTCAATAGAAAATAATACCATTCGTGTACTTTCCGTGAAATGAATAGTAATAGAAAAATATTTATGAAATTTTCCAATCAAAAAATTAGCAAAGAGGCCAGATGCGGGGGAAAAAGGATGTTTCATCCGGGTCTTTCCGCTATTACCCGCTGCATTGTGGGTTAGAATCAAAGATGGCTGCACCCATACTAAAGTGGAAACGAGTAACAAATACAACGGGACCGTGTCCAAGACCACGACATGGCCATCGAGCTGTTGCAATCAAAGATTTAATGATAGTATTTGGCGGTGGAAACGAAGGAATAGTCGACGAGCTTCATGTTTATAATACTGGTGAGTTTGTTTATCACTATGTCCTCTCCTGCTGTTGTTCCAAGATGGCTGTTGTATCTCTCCATGCTTAAACCCCCGACCGATTTGCATTGTTAGCCCACATTATCAGGGCCAAAACTATAACATGTTGCGTCGATGCTGGGATAGGTTGGATCGGGGGAATACTTTTTTGCAAATTTTTCCGCTTATATTGCGAAAAAAATGGGATTTGACTGGCCTTTCAAAGTGCCGATAAAAGCAACATGGCGGCGCCCAATGTACAACAACGCCTTCTAGCCATTTTATTTTTCTCGAAAAATCGATTCTTTTTTGATAAATTACTTTGGCAAGTTTAAAAGACAGTGAATTTTTACATAAGGATCTTCCCTTAAGCTCGTACGATGCGTGCCAAAATTAGTTTGCTTTTCTTGCGAAATGTGTTTGCGAGTATAGTTTGCTAAAATGGCTACGGCGTTTTTTGACAGAAAATGGCAAGGAGAAGCCTGCGAGAGAATTTAGGCTTAAAATCTATTGTTGTTTGGATGCGTATATCCGGGCACTTCAGATATGGCGGGAAGCCGCAATGGGATTGTGTAATATTTTACACAGATATACAAAAATAAAAAAAACATTACTTTCTAATTAAATATCTTCAATTAGAAAGTAATTTTTTTTTTGCAAATTTAACGCAATTAAACTACTACATACAAAAAAATAATTATTAGCAACAATTAATTACAATTTAAAAGTTTTTCCATAATCAGTAACTTTAAAATGTGCAATGCAAAGTGTTGATCTGTTGTTTTACTTTTTTAAATTAAAATTTGAATTAGTGCTTAGATAAACACTGGAAACTACATATCTTTTTTGATGATTATCAACTAAATGATACAAAATATACCAAGGCTCTATGAATATACATTATAATTTGTATATTGTATAATGTATAGGCCTCGGGCCTAGTGATATAGATAATTACCTATATCACTAGGCCCCGAGGTAGTGTAGGCACACAGTTTTTTCTGACAATGTTTTTCATTCACCTTGCACGAATGTCTAAGTTACTTACTTAGAAATTCATAAAAATGTATTCCACAGTTTCCACTATTCTTGCCTTTTGCATTGTTTGACTTGGAAAAAGAATACTAAAAATACCATATGTGCTTATTTGAAAACACTAAAAAACTTTTAAAGTATAATCACTGCTCAAATTAATATTATAATCCTAATCGTCAGTACTTTAAACATTTTCGATTTTTGCGCATTTATTCATTGTAATTAGGATCATAAAGTGCAAAAAAATGTGGATAATGTGGTGTGCTACCTCGGTTTGCAGTCGTTTCAGAATACAGGAGGCCTTGACCATGATACCTGATACAAATTCCACCATGAAAGGGGTGGGGAGGGGGTGGTGGCTAAGCCGCTAACTGACCATCCAATGTCAGTGTATACCTACTTATGGCGACCACCCTCCTCCCCCAACAACCACCCTGGCAGTGGTAACAAATTAAAAAGGTGAAGAAAAATTTTAAGGAAATGCAATGTGCTTCTCATTTGGGCGAGAAGTATAGTTTAGTGTAATGCAGAGAAACCACATCACTGTTGATTGTTGTGCAGGGAAATTTTGTTGGAAAGTAGGGAAGTCATTCTGTTGTGCTAGTGTATACTCTGTCCCCACCTCAACCTGGCTTATTACCGATTGTTCTCAAGTAGTTTGCCGTCCACCACATATAGTTCCAATCCTTTCCCTCAGTAAAACCAGAGATTATTGAATAATACCGGTAGTGTAGGCGGTATGTTTGATAAGCAATGGTATCCTACAGACCTACATGAGCTACACCATGGGGTATTTTTTGATACATGTATCAAACTGCAGTTTCCCTTTAAAATTCAATAATACTCCAAATTTGCAAGAAAACAAACTCTTTTAATCTCAATAGATGTGTTAAACGCTTGTTCTTTGAGTATTTGACACCCCTCACCTCCCTCACACAGGCTTTGTAATACTGTGTCACAAAATCCAAAGCAAGGGCCATCATACCAAATGCCATGCAGGGTAGATTGATTTCCATTACTAGTAGGTAATTTAAATTAAACATTACTTGTTTTTAAAAATAATTCAACTGATTTAAATCAAAGAATGAGTGGCTTTATACATTTGACAGCCAGGCTTAAGAATATTTTTAAAGGTGAACTGACAGCTAATAAGCACCCGAGCATAATTTTTTTGCACTTTATGTTCCTGCCTCCTGAGTCCTGGCAAATGCAGCCTAAAAGTATTTCATGTGCATCTAATTGAGACACCACAATAATCTCCAATAACCAGGATGCAGGCTCTGTGCTTAAAGGGAAAGCTCCACTTTGAAAGAAGCTACCGGTAGGTTGTTGTAGGAAGAAGAGCATGAAAAATAATGATAGGCACGAAAATTGCAATTGGTGTTGAGTCCAACAATCAATAAATTGAATGTCCTGAATACATGGATTTGGATGAAAATAGAAAGCCCAAATAGGCACCATTTTACTGACTGTGTGTAGCGCCCTCTACTGGATAAAAGGCATTAGATCTCATTAAACACATATACATGCATGTCCAAGGAGGGCGTCACCAACTGTTTGTGTCTGCTGAAATATGTTGAAAAATGGCGCCTAAGATGTATTAGGCAAACGTCGTAATTTCTTCAGTATAGAAACCTTGCTGCAATTATTATTGTCACAGCCTATATCTAGGTAAGTCTAGATATAGATATATCTAGTAAGTCTGAACAACTTAATTAAATATAACTTGATACAAAGTGGGCCTTTCCCTATAACTGTCAGTCCACGTTTAATGACTAATTGACTAAAATATAGGCAGACTTAATTGGCACATAGTTACTGTAGCCTAACCAAGAAATTATCCTTGGAGCATTGAAATTGATCATATCTGACCATGTAGTTAGTTGGCGTACCATAGGCCTATGTCAAATGTTATTGCTGACCAAACGTTATTTACTTGTAGATAATAACAAAAATTCAGGGATTTTAAGTACCCTGGTGGTTAACCTCTATCGTTGTTACTAATGTACATAACATTTTTTTTAAAAATGACGATTTAATTAGGCCTATATGTAAAAAAATAAAAAAGACTTGATTTTTTTATTGCTCTCTGAATTCTTCCTAACTTGGACCGTTGACAAATTCTGATGATTTTTGATAAGCTTTCTAAGTTTGATAAGTTTTCTTTCCTCTTCACTATTCAGTATTTGATTTTTAAAATCTACACCATTCATGACAATCTGTGTGCACACGAACTTTTCTAAAGCAATGGCTTGCCTTCATTAATAAAGGTATTCCATACAGTTATTTTGACTGAGCTTTCTGGCTAGATCACTACAACAACTATGGCCTAAATCACAAAAAACTGCTATGATTCTTTAAGTCATTTTGCTTTTGCCCCTTTAATACTGACGTCATTCACTGATGACCCTCTACTCTCAAATCCCTACCTTCTTCCATCTGTGCTAATAATGCTATCATGGCTATCGTGGCACATATTTTCAGCAATATTTACACTTAAGATAACATGCTATGTGTGCATCCCTTGTAATGTCTTGAAACCTAAGTAACTCACCTTCGTCAAGTAATTTATGAACGACCCCATGCCTGAAGCTCTAATTGAATAGGTTTGACGCCATTCCATATCAGGCCCTTTATTCCAACTTATTTATCAAAATATCATATTTAGCCGTATTATTTTAAATCTTTGATGGTTATTCATGGCTCAAAATTATCGCCAGATCACCGGATAGGCTGGTATGTTTTTACTAGTAATAGTATCTATAAATTATGTGAAGTTCTGACGTTTTTCTAAGGATTCCCCACCTAGGACCAATTCAGGGTTTTCTTAATTTTGCATCCGGTTATTTCATAACCCATATCTTACAAGAATTTATTTTTACAGCTACAAACCAATGGTTTGTGCCACCAGTCAAAGGGGATATCCCACCTGGCTGTGCAGCCTACGGTTTTGTGGTGGATGGCACCCGCATTCTGGTTTTCGGGGGTATGGTGGAGTACGGCAAATACTCCAATGAACTGTACGAACTGCAGGCTAGTCGGTGGGAATGGAAACGGCTGAAGCCCAAACCACCAAAGAATGGAACGCCACCATGCCCACGTTTGGGACATAGCTTCACTCTCATAGGTCACCGAGCATTTTTGTTTGGAGGGTTAGCCAACGACAGCGAAGACCCTAAGAATAATATTCCAAGGTTTGTTTGGCTTTGTAGTTTTATGGCATTGGCGTCGGGGTTGTGAATTATTGCACTAAATTTTAGTTTAAATTTTCAATGAAATTTCATCTCTTTCATTTTATTTAAAAATAAAATGACTTTGAATCCAACTCGATTTTTTTAAAATGTTGATAAAGCTTTTATAAAAAGCTAATACTGTGTAATATGAAAAATTATATTATAAACTTAAAAGTAGGATTGTTAGTTGTTTTTTTACGACAAGAGCCCGAAGATACGGCCGCTATAATCAGGATGGCCGAGCTGTGCATGTCCTCTTTGCAAATATTTAAGTATCTTACGTATTTTATAAGATCCAATAAGCAATCAAAATTTTAATAAAAAAATTGGAGCTAGTCGTGTGTATGTGTGTGTGTTGGTTAATTTCATGTGGAGTGATCTGCCTCTAAAAAAACCCAGTTGTTCAATATGAGTATGACAAATAACATGAGCGGCCATTTTGTGCTTGCAAAAATGCTGTTTGAAAATAATTTCTTTATTGATGGCGCTTTGATTCTGAATGTGGACTGTGGTGTTTAACTTTTCAATATCTACTGACTTTCCTTAGGTACTTGAATGACATTTACACTTTGGAAATGAAGCCGAACTGCAATCTAATGTGCTGGGCCAGCCCCATGTTATATGGCCAACCTCCTCCACCTCGAGAATCTCATACCGGTGTGGCCTACCACGACAGCGATGGAAAAAGACCTAGGCTGGTTATTTACGGCGGCATGAGCGGCTGCCGTTTGGGCGATTTGTGGCAACTCGATGTCGGTATGTTGACAACAAAATAAGATGCAGTTCCTTTCAAAAAAGAATCTAGATCATTTTGAAGAAAAGGAAATTAGAATAATTTCAAAATAGAGGTTATTTGGCCCAAAAATCATGATTCTTTAGACATCGCCATTTTAAAAATCGTGCTTTCTGGTATAATAAGTCAGATAAAATAATAGATTATTTTATTTAAGGGTTAAAAAGTGATTTCGATTTTATATCGCAGACACGATGACCTGGACAAAGCCTACCGTGCATGGGACGCCACCTTTACCAAGGAGCTTGCATTCGGCAACTTTAATTGGAAACAGGTAAAACAATTTTTTACATAAAATACGATCACAAATTATAAATATGAATTGAAACTGTTTTATGCTTTAATCTTGTGAGTACATGTACCCATGTCATTGAATTGAATTGGTTTGCTAATGATCTGGCCACTAAACGTGTTAATTCCAAAGATTGTATAATGTTATTTGGTCGAGGGGTACGACATTACAGGAATGTTTTAACTCATGTCTTCATAAAATCACGAAAAGTTTAAGAAAAGTGGTAATTTGATTAAGCGAATGATAGGGAAATGTATGCATTTTTAGTCAAAATCATTAAAGTACTGAATTATTGTCAAGTGTGAACCTGCTAGATTTAGGCCCAACATGCCATTTGAAAATTTTGAGAGAAATTACAACACTTACTGAGGTTGTATGTCTTGATTTTTAGGATGTTTGTATTTGGTGGATGGGTACCGTTAGTTATGGACGACGTCAAGGTTGCCACACATGAAAAGGAATGGAAATGTACAAATTCGCTAGCCTGTCTCAATCTCGGTACGTTCCTTCGTTTCTAGTTTAAAACATTTAAAGCATGTTCCAATAAAAATGATGCAGCTTTTATAAAAAATTAAAAAAAAAAAAGGTTTTGAAATGACCCTGATATGTTAGATATGGATTTGAAAAAGCAAAAACTCACTTTATCCCATAATTTGGCTTTTTTTCCTTGTAATATTTGTCATATGTTCGTTGTTTAGAAACGATGGCATGGGAGCATCTCGCCATGGATGGCTTTGAGGATGCCGTGCCCAGAGCTAGAGCTGGCCACTGTTCCGTTTCAATTCACTCGAGATTGTACATCTGGAGCGGAAGGGATGGATACCGAAAAGCCTGGAATAATCAGGTGTGCTGCAAGGATTTGTGGTTTCTGGAAACGGAGAAGCCACCTGCGCCATCCCGAGTGCAATTGGTACGAGCCAGCACAAACACCTTGGAAGTGTGCTGGGGCGCCGTTCCTACTGGTAAGGTGTTTAATTCCATAAATTCTAGCTTCTTCGATCTACTGACAACTTCAGGGTTTCCACTAACCTGCAAAGTTTAGAAAGTTATCTTTTTTTAACTTGAAACTTAAATTGTAATTAAGTGGGTTTACGAACATTTTAAATGATTTTTAAATACCGTGACACATTAGCGGATATGGGACTGATCTACCTATTAACGCATCATTTTATAATTTGAAATTAAGGGTATATAATTATCAAGAGTTATAAGTTATATAATTATAACTAGTCAAGACTTAAATAAACAAAATTATTGGAAAGAACTCTGACCTAGTAATTTTGTTCTGTAAAGTGTTGTGCATTGAGGTAGAAATGATGAACCTTTTCATTTGTGTATTTACCGTGACACATTAGCGGATATGGGACTGATCTACCTATTAACGCATCATTTTATAATTTGAAATTAAGGGTATATAATTATCTAAAAACTCAGTGATAAGAAAATTTAAGATTAATTGCGTTTGTATTGAACCACAAAGTTATTAAGAGACTGACATTTTTCTTATCATCAAGGAAAACTTATAAGCCATTACCAGAATCTTAGAAAGCAAGAAGTCTTTAAATCTTGAATTTTTATAGGGTACAACATTTGGCGCTTTATTTTGACAAAATTGATTTAATTTCAAAATTAAAAAAAAACTAACCAAAAGATTCTTTTACATTTTTGTTCATATTCCACCCCAAAAAACGAAAAATAAATTGCCATATAGCAAGAATTAAGTTTCGACAAATTTTATAAATTAAAAATTTCTTAATAATTTCTCGAAATTCTGATAATCTTTGCCTTCGATAATGTATAAATTGCTCAAGTCAGTTGACGTCATGCATGAAAATGGAGTGCTCCTTGAGGTTTAAAGTTGAAGCACATACTTCGGTTTTTTTCTGTTGTTTGGCGAAACAATTGAGTACGGATTTTCATCCACTCATTTTCAAGTTAAAGGGTATTCATTGGGATACATGTGATATTTTGGTACAGTTTCCCTTTAAAAATGTGGGTTAGGAGATTTTATTAAATGTGAAGTTTTGGCTGCAATTTGGATGTAAAATAGAAGATAAATAGTATACTTTTTATAATGTATCATTTTAAATTTATTCAATCAATACCTTTTTGAAAGTATTTTCTATAAAGTTAAAAAATGTAGTATTTTGGAAATCCTTATTGCAAAAAAGAAAAGTTTTTAAATGTGAAACAAATTCTTTCCAAGCAAATGTGGAAGGAAATGTGAAAATTCTAAACTGTCACTCACACACACCTAGAACCCAGAAAGAAAACATTGAATAAATTTTAACAAACTCTTTGTGAAACTTTAAGATTTTCAAAGCATTAAATAATTCTAAAAATCATTTGCTAGAAAAATTAGAATTAAGAGTAGTAACAAGAAGTAATTCCTAAAAGTTTAAAGAGTATATTAAAGAAGGTTTTGTATATTTTATTATTCAGTTGACTCCTACTTGCTACAACTGCAAAAATATGACATGCCACCGACTACTACGGTTGGCGGCATGCAAGGATCCGTCCCGGCGACTACAACAACTCGAGCTCAGACTCCAAATGCAACGGCCGCCTTGCTGACGTCGGCAGTTCCAGCACCTATTACTTCACCCGCTCCTATTATTTCGCCAACTACCCCTACAGTAGCCACCATAGTAACTCCTCAGCAGGCTATTAGACCAGTTTTACCGCAGCAAAGCTTGATCACTAGGCCAATGAGTATGTAGACTCATATTTCTCAGATGGGGCTTTATGAAATATGCCTCATAATTGTGCACTTTATTTCTTACAGCACCTGGACATGCTCAAATTCGATTACCAATGAGAGCGGTAACTCCGCTTAGCCCAACTGCAGTGACTAGGCGTAAGCCCTCAATTTTTCTAGCAATCAATGGAGGCAATAGACCTGTATTTTATTTGCATCTTTCTATTTTTTTTTCACTAAATGCAGCCACAATCAACGTCGTTAGGTCGAAAGGTCAGATTACTGTCAGCGCCCAACAGCTGAAGGCATTAACTTCGGGGGCCACGCAACTTATAAAGCCAATGGCGGTGGTAAGGCTACGTTTACCATTGCATGTCTGTTCCGTAGTTTTAGTAGGCTTTTCAGGGCGCCCTCTTGTGTGTCAAAAAAGTATTTCAAAATTCAACCGTGCTGTGCAGTGTTGTATTGAGTATGATGTGTTATCATTTTTAGCTTTTTTTGGCTTGGAGGATCAGCCTGTAAAGTGCTTCTATATTAGGGCGTTTGCAAAATTTCGTGAAATACATTAAGGGGGCTGTCCACACTTTTAAAAAATGCATGCTCCTATGGGAATCTCCATGTTAACTAACGGTACATAT
>JAQIXP010000965.1:0-21032 GCA_034700285.1 Proteroiulus fuscus
AGAGTGAGGTTTGGAATCGTATTAAAGTAGAAATCGTTGAGGTTAGTTGGTTTTGGGAAATTTAGGGGTACGATAATAGAGGAAGAGGTTCTATGGCAGTGGAATAAGAGATGGATCCATGACTGGTTAGGTAAGTTACAAAGCAGGCATTTTTGGGAAGCGTCCAGTATCACAGGGCCATTAGGCATTGTTAGGTTGTTTGGACTGATACGGAGTTGGACAATAAATTTTTTAATTGTCCATGGTATAGTATAGTACCGTACTTTTTAATATCGCATATTTGTCAGAATATGGCTCATCTGCATATAGGTAGAAGCAGCAGATCCTAAGGCACGTCACATTTATATATATATATAATCATTAAAATATAAAATATAAAATTTATATAAATCATTAAAACTAGTTTAAGCTTCAGACTATCAGTCTGTAAGCATAGTCTCTTAAGTTTGGTAGTTTCCTTAGTTGAACATTGTTATTTTAGTTTGAAAATGTTCAAAACTTGACAATTTTGTTCGTATTTGCAACAAGCTTGCAACTTATATATTTATTTTCCCCAAAAAAAAGAGCTGGTTAGTTTTTGAATGCATTATCTCTATTGTGAGTTTTCTATAATCATTGGGAAATATATGTCATGGGACATATTATTATATTATATAATTATCATATGTCATTATAATCATGGGAATTAATTATAATCATTATATATTTTATATATTAGACTAGAATTAGCTAAATCAAAAGTTTATGAGCTAACTCATTTTGTTTTTTCTTTTTTTTTGACAAAAAGTTTTATTAGAAACTTGAAACTTATGAAAAATCATTAATATTTTCTTGAAAGTTGATTTTGTGTCAGTAACAAGTAGGCTAGGTTTACTGAAATTCTTTTAAAACCCTAAGAATTTTTGATCATTTTAAATCAAACTTCAAATTGATGAGATACTTGTAAGGTAATAATGTATTTGTATAGACTTGCAATTGTTAGTTTACCCTATCTTCTTGCTAGCTACCGGTATGTTTATACTTATTTTATTTATTTATTTTTTCAAATAAAATCACACTATCTCAGGAAATGGAAGTGGTTAACTACTATTTTAGGAGAGGGAATTATGTTGAATTTTGAAATGAGTTTCCTGCATATCCTTAAAAATCTCGCGGAATGTCGAACCCATTAGTTACAGTAAATTGCTTTTAAATTGTATTTTTGCAAACTAGCGCTGGTGCATATCATATGAACACAAACTGAGACTTCACAGTTCACATTGCCACTACTCCATATGCAAAGATTTTCCTTATTAAAATTAATTTGCATTTGGTGCAAATGATCATCTCCGCAGATTTACAAATTAATTTCCCCCACCGAGATTTATAACAAAAAAATGAATGAACTTTTACAACTAGCAATTTGTAAGAGATTTTTTTTTCATTTATTTTTATTTCCTCTAGAATTTAATTTTATTAGCTTGACTTTTATGGTGCATGACCTGTATCGACTGAGCATTATTTTATTTGAAATTTTCAGCTATTGCAAGTTCTAAAAATATTTCAATTGCTTTGCTCTGTTCCAAGAAAAGCTCAAGTATGATCTATGGTTGTATTTTTAGGAACCACTCGGTTGGGAAGATGTCCACCAACTGTTGGCAATAATGTGACTAATTGTCAAACCACCATTTCGGATAATTGCACGACAGATGGAGATTGCGAAGGAATGCAAATCTGTTGCTTTAATGGTTGTCAACGTCTTTGTGTGCAGCCGGCATTAACAGGTTAATTTCAGAATTATCCAACAATATTCTCAAAAAATAGTTTTGAAAGATACACAATTGAATGTTACAGAAGTTGCAAATTTGCAGGTCTTGAATATTTGAGTTAATGTACACTATTATGGGCTTTAAAAATTGTGAGTCATGAAAGCATGAACGATTAATAAATTTAGTAAAAAATAAAGTTACAATATTAATCATAAGCTGAAAATATAAATTTTAGTATTGTAACATGATTTACACTTAATTTCATTTAATTTTAGAAAATTTTGTTACTTAAGAATTTTTAATTTTTGTAGTATTTTTGGAATTTTGGAGTATTTCTGGACAATTTTATCCAAAACCAATATAGATTTTTATCAGTAAACTGGAATATTATTTTCGAAAACATTTTTTGACACATTTATGGTGTCTTGATATATGATACATTTTTTTAACCGAAATTGTTTTAATACATACAGCATGTGAACACCAGCGGATATCATCCGAAAAGCGCTCCCGGGCCCTTGAGCAAACGTCTAATGAAAATCCCAACGTGCAAATCTTAAGCTGCACTTCTGATGGTCGATTTGAGCCCGTTCAGTGTGAGCGGGATACTGGACAGTGCTGGTGTGTAGACGAATCGGGATTCGAAGTGGGTGGGACGAGGGGAAAGTCAAGGGATGTAGTAAATTGCACTTGTGAGTGTTACGGTTTAATAGCTGTTGTTATTTAAGTTGCATTGTGTGACCATCTCTTTATATTGATGATATGAATTGGATTTACAGCTCCTCGTCCATGTGCCGGACACATGTGTCGAATGCTCTGCCCGTATGATTTTCAGTTAGACGAAGAAGGCTGCCCATTGTGCCGTTGTCGAGACCCCTGCCAAGATGTCCGATGTCCCGGAGGAACTCAGTGCCAGCTGGAAGAGGTTAAATGTGCCGATGGACCGTGTCCACCTGTGCCGACTTGTAAGTTATTTTGCAATTATTTATTTTCCAGTTCCGTGTTAAATCTGCATGCATTTTGGAAAATAATGTGCATATATTTAGGTAAGCAACCACGTTCTTTGGATGATGCCTGTCCTGTTGGCAAAGCCCTGACGGTATCCGAGCGCAACAAACTGTTTTTATGTGGCCTTGACGTTACGAAGCCTCAATGTCCCTCATTCTTTAATTGCATTATTCAGCCTGGAATGGAATATGGTGTTTGCTGTCCAGATGCAGGTAATTGTAAATTACTTGCATCTCATTTTGTCGAAACGGGATGTAAATCAATTTTAAAATTAATCCATTTTTATTTTTAGATAAACTCATAAAGCCAGGTACCTGTCCCAACAGAACAAATAGCTACAATGAATGCGGGCAGCGATGCCAACACGACATGGAGTGTGAAGGCCTCCAGAAATGCTGTACTTCTGAGCATTGTGGAGCCACGTGCATTCCAATGGCAGAAAATACACCGTGCTTGCAACAGAAGATCTTATCTGAACTGTTGTCAGCCCACGAGAAGAGTGGACAGGGTTACATCCCGCAATGCACTGCAACCGGATTATTCGAAACGAGGCAGTGCAGCAGGAACGGCATGGTATGCTGGTGTGTCGATCCAAATGGATTTAAACTCCCAAGATCTATGGGTCCCGCAAAAAACGTCGATTGTAAATTATTAGGAGAGAATGGTGAGTTGAAATTATTGCCCCCACATGTTAAACTTTTAATAAATCCTAGTGTAAAAACATAATTTCTTTATTTACGGTATTTAATTATTCAAGAGTACTTCTTTGAACTAAATTCTAATTAGAAGTTGCAAATGAATATAAACCAAGTGCTTCAATGTTACTTTCAGAGATGGAACCGGTTGATCCAAGGTCTTGTGATAATATACTCTGTGCAAAGACTTGTCCATTTGGATTCAAATTAAATGCAGAAGGATGCCAAACCTGTGAATGTGCCGACCTGTGTGAGGTAAATTTAACTTTAACATTTGGTTATATACATTATTGGAGTATGTTGGAGGTTCAAATGTGTATGGTTGTCCAAAATACTAAATAGGTCAATCTTATTTTTCTGCTTTTTAATATCTCTGTCCCAGTAGGAATCCGGACTTCTGTCATTCATATTCAAGTATTTTTTATAGAACCTGCTGTTTTGTATGTTTAATTCAATACTGTTTTTGTTTTCAGAGTGTCAAATGTCCTACAGGGATGGATTGCTTTATTGTTGAAAATGAATTTTGCACTGAGGAGCCTTGTGAAAGTTATCCTGTTTGTAAGTAGGTTTATTGGTCATTTCCATGAATTTACACATAATACTCTTTGGAATTTCAAATAGTAAAATTTAGCATTTAGCGTGCTTTTTATGAATTAGCTTACTGTTGTTTTTTTTTCTATGCATTGAAATAGGAATCGAATTGGCTCATAGCCATTCAATTGAATTTTTTATTTTTACTTACTCATTTAATTATTTATTTTTATTAAAACTAATGAAAGATGCTGGTTTACATTTTCATTTAGAAATATAAGCTTCTTTTTCTAAATGTATGCATTCAATACATCCTTCTAAATTTCTAGATTTCTTTTCTAAATTTTAAATACGGATACCAGATACAAAAAAAAAAATCTCCAAATATTCTTGTGTTACCGATAATTTACTCTTAACTTATTTCTCCAAATTCATTCTTGTGTTTGTATGTTGTTGTCCCCATTTAGAACTATTGTGGCTGTTTTGAAATAAATGTGTGAATTCTTTTTATTTTCGTTCTTTAATCTTAGGCAAACCACCACCAATTCGTTATTCAAAACCCGGAACGTGTCCATCAGCCGATCTTCTGGTGTGCACCAACACAACTTGTAATAATGATCATGATTGTGAAGGTACTCAGAAATGTTGCCCAACTTCTACATGTGGACACACCTGCTTGGAGCATGTAAGGCCTCCCCAACGTTTGCCAACAAGTAAGCAACGCCATTGGCAGCACATCTAAATACATTTTTAGATAATTGTTATGAACGGATTATGCTATAACAACTTTATCTGTTGTAGTGTGTGAATACTTGCGCGATTTTGGCGTCAACGCAGTGGACAGGGCTAGAGCACGATCTCTTGCTCTACCCGGTCTCACTTGCCGCCCAGATGGTAGCTACGAATCCATTCAGTGCCACTCTGGATATTGCTGGTGCGTCGACGAGTTTGGGGCTGAGATTTTGGAAAGCAAAGTTTCAGATTCACTGAAAGAGAAGCTCGACTGCAGCACAGAAAAGAGGCGCAAAGGCTGTGATGGCCTACTCTGCCGACTAGGCTGTGATTATGGATTTGACTATGACAATGATGGGTGTCCTATTTGTCAATGCAGGGACCCTTGCCATGTAAGTCCAGCTCCTAGCTGCAAGGTTCTACCCATGTTTAAGAAATGTATATAAATTATTAACCTCTATATTCTCTCGTTTCGTTTATATTGACATCAGAGCACCCCATGCCCTGAGCAACATCAATGCCAGCTTATCGAAGTGGACTGCTACGGTGGATTTTGCCCAGCTGTTCCCCAGTGTAGGTTCCAAATATAGTATTCTAATTTTCATGTCCCCCTTTTTGCTTCCCAATAAAATTTGTACTATATTTTTTATATGTTGGAAACGCCTACTTCATTTGATTTATTTTTGTTTATAATTTTGGAAATTCAAATATTTGCTGTCTTTTAGCAAAATCCATTTTTAAATAAGGAATTTAAAACAAATAGCAGGAAATTATATGATCTTATAATAAATTTTTGCGTGCCCGGTATTTAGTAATTTTCTTTTATAAGCAAATATGAAATTTAAATTTTGCTGTAATTGTAAAATCAGTATGTCAGCTATGAGTAAATTATCATTAATACTATTCCTTAATAATGTACTTAGGTGTTTTGGTAAAGACTCCCTCTGCTACGTGCCCAGTGGGACAGGCATTGCGTCACCCTCTAACCAATATGACTCGAGCTTGCGGTCCATCAAGTCTTTGCCCGGATTCATATTTTTGCCATCTTGAAGGAGGCGATTCAACAGATGGAATTTGCTGCAAAAAACCTGGTAATGAATTTAAATTAGTTTTTTAGCCAAATGTCAAAATTCCACTGGTTTATTGTAATGTATCTAAAGCTGATCAATTTATTGGAAAAAAAAATAACAGTAAAACCTGGCCAGTGCCCATACCGTTTCATGCCAAAATTTGGCCATTGTGAGAATTCATCTCTTTGTGCAAGTGACCATCAGTGTTCTGGATCTCAAAAATGTTGCTCTGACGGATGTCAGTCTGTGTGCACCGAACCAGAAATGAAAACTGGTATAGCTTTTTATTGTTTCACTCATTTAATTGAGTGCCACACTTTTCAAACATGTAATTTTAAGTTTTAATTTCAAGCTTGTGAACACCATGCTGCTGTAGCACATTTTATGACACATCAAAGAAGCGTCCTTTTAGGAGATATCTATTTACCCAAATGTGAAGATGAAGATGGAAGCTTCACAAATATTCAGTGTCATTCCGTGGGACACAATTGCTGGTGTGTCGACGATGCAGGACGAGAAATTCCAGGCACGAGATTGGGTCCAGGACAGATACCAAACTGCACAGGTAAGACCTTGGATTACTCCGCAAAGTTTTTTAAGCAATTTTATGTATTTTGCTGGTGATGCTGATTTCTTCGTAAAATTAAATTGCGCTTTCGATTTCTTTATACAAGTATTTGGTTTTTATTAATTTAATAGAAGTTTAACATTAACTTTTCCTCAAGCATAAGTGCCATAAAATTTATGAACTTGTTAATACAAAAAAAATGAAAATAAATGGTGTGCTGTAATAATCATGGTGAATTATTAATAGATTAGATGATTATTTGAATATTTTTAAACATACTTTACTATATGTGCAATTTTTCAGAACCGATTTCATCGTGTTCAAAAAACCCTCAATGCAATTTGACATGTCCTCATGGATACAGGCTTGATGGCAAAGGCTGCACTGTTTGTGTCTGCCACGATCCATGTGAGGAGATCTTGTGCTCTCAAAAACACGAAGAATGCAGATTGGTTAAAGTTAATTGTATCAGTGAGCCATGCCCGCCTGTTCCAATGTGTAATTACCAATTTATTAATGATCTTATTTTTTACTCCCTCCTTAGTACTGGCAACGGATTTTTATGAAAGTTTGATTATATTATAATTTCAGGCGTGCCACGAATCGATAACCCTTGTCCTTATGGTGAACCTCTGCCAGGTCGCCGGTGTTCTACACTTCCTGGTTCCCCTTCTTGCCCTTCAACCCATGTCTGTCTCCAAAGTCCACTTGAGGATTTTTCCTCTTCTTGCTGCCCAAAACCAAGTGTGTATCCCATTGTATATTTAGATCAGATAGGCTCAAGTTATTAGTATTTCTAAATTAATTAAGAGTTTATTGTTGAAAATGTAGGAGATTCCTGCTTTCAAGAGCCTGTATTCAAGGACTGTGCACAAAATAATCAAACTAAATGGGTATTTAGTTTGAGCAAAAATGGCTGCCAGGAGGCACCCCTAGGAAAGTGTCCCTTGTCCACCAATAGCTTTTCAAATCAATTTGATTGCAAAACTACATGTCCGGGTAGGTTGTTTTCCGCGTTATCTTTGTTAACTATTTTTCTGCATCTAGTAATAAAATTCTCAGATTCAAATGTTAATATTTATTTTTAAGCTCTTTCTGAATGTGAGCGGGCTCGAGAGAAAGCCTTGCATCTATCCAAAAAGTCTGGAGGCTTTGGTTTCATTCCCAAGTAAGTTAACTAAACCCTTGTTTCATGCACAATTCACAAATAAGTAGCGATTTGGTTCTGGGATCAAACATTTTATATAATTACATCAATTGCTTTGCTCTTTCGTAGATGCCGAAGAGATGCCACTTGGGATGCCATGCAATGCTTGCCCGAAGTTGGCCTCTGTTGGTGTGTTACTTCAGCTGGAGTATACATCAAGGGTTCGGCTGTCCGAGGAACTCCTCGATGCGGTTCCGCTCGCATGGGGCGCAGGCTCGGTTTAGAGATTGCTTCAGATAGTCTTATTGAAAGTGTTATTCCAGACAATGGATTAGGTAAGGTTGGCAATGGGGTTTGAATTTATGTTTGTCATTTTTCATAAAATTGTTGTTAATTTCACATTGCTTTTAATTCCTTAGTTTGCCCTGCTGGTGAATTTGTTCATCTTTGCAATGCATCCCTGTGCGACAGTAAAGTGTGTTTGAACCAACCGAATGCGGTGTGCCAGGTAGATCCATGCGGTGGATGTCGGTATAAGTTTTTCGTTGACAGACGCGAAGTCGACTGTGAAAAAGGTGAACCCAATACAGATTTCTTTAAACTATACTTTGTACATGTTTTGGAGATTTTAATTTGCAAATACTTTATTAGGCTTGACACCATGCCAGCGCGACGTTCAGAAAATTCTTAATTCCGACTCATGGTCACTTCAGACAATGGACTTTCTCGGAATCATTCTCGGACCGCAGATTGGCTTGGATGAAGACGGCCAGTCCGAGTTGACGGATGGCTTTGACGACAGTGATGTACCACTTGCAATCGTCAAGCGCCAGGCTAGCGAGGAAATTTTGCCCACATTAAACGACACAGAAGACGAAGCGATCGGTGAAAATGATAGCAAGCCGCTATTACCCGCGTTATCCCTGGTTGTGATGCCACCCCGCTGCTCGGTCAATGGAGAGTACCGGTCAATTCAAAGACAAGGTGAACTCTCCTGGTGTCTCAATCAGCTTGGAGAACCCATCGATGACAGTTTAACCCGAGGATTTGTTAAATGCAATATCGAGGGTAAAATTCTGGAGAAGAAAGCTCGAGGCCCTGTTTGCCCAGATCCAGCTGTGAAACCTCGTGTTTGTGTCAATGAATGCTTGAAAGCTCAATGTCCATCTCGCCCAGATGCCATATGTTTGGCCGATCCTTGTGATAATTGTCGCACCACTTTTGTGGCAAGTTCAGGAGAAAAAGTAGAATGTGAAGGTGTGAACGTTAATAATTGAGTTTTAATACATGTACCTTAATCATTGTCTAACTTAAATATTTTCTATATCCAGAGAAATGCCGGCAACCACTGGAGGTTGGTATGTGCAGAGCCGCATTTCCACGCTGGTATTTTAATGCCACATCTGGAAAGTGTCGGCCATTTATCTATGGCGGATGCTTGGGAAATGACAATAACTTTGAATCGGAGACGCAATGCAGTGAGGAGTGTTTGAAGCCGGTGGATTTATGTCAATTACCCAAGCGAATTGGAATGTGTCGCGCTTCTATGAAGCGGTGGTGGTACAACAAGCAGACGCAGCAGTGCGAACGGTTCATCTTCGGAGGATGTGATGGAAATGCAAATAATTTTGAAACAAAGGAGCACTGCCAAGCCACTTGCCCTGGTGTGTAATTGCTTTTAGAGACTTGGATTGCTCACCTCTTTTTTTTAACTATTTCATAATTTAAACTCTTATTTATTCAGATGTGGTCCTTTGCCCCCGGCTCGAGTTTGCACAAACCATGTTACCATGCAAACGCTCTCAGATGTGTGGGAACCTCACTTGTGGTGACGATTCCGAAACAGTTTGTACGGTGGATCCATGCAACTGCAGTGTTTTTTATGTTAATTACGATGGCCAGCGAGTGGCGTCATGCATTATGACATCGTCGGAGGATAATTCGTCCTCAGGTCAGTTTTATGGTTTTGCTTTCAGGAATGGCTCTCTCGATTTCTCGCTTAGATAGATTTAAAGGATGTTCGGCATTATAATTCCATAAATAGTGGAGATGATGATATTTAATTAAGAGCAGAAAGTAGTTTCAAACAGAATTCAGTTTTTGTTGGTTGCACATTAGGTTTTCAAAATATTTTTGAAGGGAAGTTACATTTTTTCTTTTAATAATTGATAGTGTTGGTAAACTCATCCACAAATGCAGCTACTTCATCATCTAGCACTACCAGCGCATCGACTACCATTTCCACGACAAACACGAAGATAACGGTCGGTATTACGACTCCACCGGTAAACTTCTCAAGATGTGTGAAAATGAGAAACTTAGCTCTAAGCAAGAAAAATGCCAGCACCTTCCAACCTCAATGCGATGAATTAGGAAATTTTATGCCCATGCAGTGCGAGTTGGATATTTTATCCGACAAATGCT
Organism: Proteroiulus fuscus; assembly: GCA_034700285.1. NCBI lineage: Eukaryota > Metazoa > Arthropoda > Diplopoda > Julida > Blaniulidae > Proteroiulus > Proteroiulus fuscus. The sequence goes on from JAQIXP010000965.1 coordinate 9,924, forward strand.
GGTGTGTCGATGAGGCTGGTAGCCGAGTTCCCAGCTATGCAAACAACTTTTTAAAAGGGGCTCAGACTTGCCGTGAGTATATTGAACGTAGTACGTGACTGCATTTTCATTTCTGAAAAATGTAATCATTTTATTGCCGACAATAATTAATAAGCATTTTTTATGGTAATTGGCAGAATTTGCTAAAGTGGAAAGTATCGAAGTGAAATTAGTGTTCGCTCACAAAAACAACGAAGAGATACTACAACGGCAGCAAAACCAAATCAAAAGGTACAACTTAAAACCATCCTTCGAATTATAATGCTAAGAAAAACATTACGTATTTATTAATAATACTAATGGCATAAGTAAATTAGTTCAAATACTTTTTTATGTTATTATTTGATAGGAAGTTAATTGCAGTGCTGAATGATACACAATCCAATTTAACTGCCGACAAGGTTACCTTTGTTGTATTGCCCAAGACCATGGAAATGCAATTTACCTTAACTGGGGATAGAAAAATGGATATTGCTTATTTTATCCAGGACACTGTGAGTTTGGTGTTTAATTAAGATCTATGACTTTATAGTTGTGATGGGGACATACTTAACATATTCAATACTTTTAATCAGTTGGAAAATGGAATATTCCCATTGGCCCTCGAAGGCTTCAAATTAGCGCTCGATAGTCAAGCATCGTCGATCACTAATCGACATACGATATCATCAACAGACCGACATGATTCGTCCAGTTCTGTGCTTTCACCTTCTGCTGTTATTTTAGTTACTCTTTTTGGTTCCGTTACTGTTCTTTTAGCCATCGCGCTTTTGGTGTTTATTATCGTAAGTAGTTTTTACCCCACACTTTATATCATCATGAAATTATATTAATCCATTTGTTAACCATATTGATTCGTGAAATAACCTCTTTTTTCCCCTTAATTTAGATACGCCGCAAGCGATCGCAAGGTTATTATCCAAGAAGTAGCATAGATAGTTTATCGCCGATTGACAATGTCATGTATGGAATGGAGAAAAGTGCGGATAAGACCCTTCCTGCATCGTGGACTATGGATGCCACCAACACGTTCAACAACCCGAGATCGATACCTCCCCTGTCAGGTGCGTCTACATTAGATCACGAGTACGAAACGCTAGAATACTGCAGTCAGTGACATAGATAACCCTACTGACGTTTTTTATATTATTTATGAACTATCCGAATACAAGGATTCTTCCCAAAAAAGAATTGTTTTTTAATCTTTAATTGACCCCTTAATCGGGTACCTTATCTTTGCTAAAACTTTTCTATAATTTCTTAATTTATTTTTATATTTTATTTTGCAAAATGTTTGTTTTTTACTTTTTTGGATTTCATGTTGTTTTGTGTTGTGTCCCTTGTTCATGTTGAGTGGGTGTGTGTTGAGTAATTCTGACTATAGTCTGCATAGTAAATTCCACGGAGGAAAAAAAGTAAGCTCAATGAGCCCTTATTTATTATCTTCTTTTCTTTTTTGTGTGTATGTTTGACTTGTTTTGTATTAGTTTTGTCTGTTTGTCAAAAGTGTAAATAAAATCCATAATAATTTTAATAAATTGATTTTCTTTTTTGTGATGTAGGTTGCAATTACTAAGTATTTTGAATAATCCTAGCAGTTGAAGCTTTTGAGTGTCGAAAAATCCTGCAAAAAAGCAATGAAAACTGCATGGGCAACTAGCGCAGATCACGGTATATCAAGATCAATGGACAAACTTAACGTGGGTATGAGCTAATATGCCAAAATTGAAAAGTGCATAATAGCAAAATATTACAATGTGGCCTTTGGCCTTATCTAACAGAATTAATTATGTGTTTTAACATAGATGGAATTGGCTAGAAATTTTAAACATGACTTCAGAAAAACAACATTTTCTGATATTTTGTTTACAACCCGTGTTTTATTTATCTTCTTAAACTGAAAATCCAATTTCATACTAACAAAATTGTCAAATTAATAGAAAAACAAGAGCTCTTTTGTAAAAAAAAACAACTTTATTTGACCACTGCAATTCCAATATACACAAAAAGTAATGATATAATTTAAATCCTAGTTTATTGTATTAGAGAAGGCAGTTAAAGAGAAATAATGCACTATAAAAATTCATATTAAATTGGAAGCTGTTATTTTACATACATGTAGATCTGCATACATCATACATTCAATTTTAATAGGAGATTTTGCTCCTAAAATTGCACATAATTTGGCAGATGGAGTTAATATTTTTTTTTCGAAAGGTCCAGGAGTAACCCGTTTATTCCTCCTCAGAACTTGAGCTGCTGCTACTGGAACTACCCTTGTGATGACCATGGCCATGGCCATGGTGTGGATATCCCTGCATACCATGATGAGAGTGCTTGTTGTGCTTCATGGCCTTTTTCATGGCTTTCTTCTGCTTCTTCATCATTTTTTTCTAAAATTAAAAATGCCTTATGTCAAAAATCGAATTCAAAAAGATAATTCAAAAACAAACATTTTTTTTCAAAGAAACTCACATCCATGTGCATTCCAGCGGCATGGCCCATGGCCATTCCAGCACCGACCCCAGCGACGACGGGAATGGCACTACTGTGCATCGGAACACCCGTTGGATATCCTGGATACATGGGTGCTGCAATCGCTGGCATACCCATACCATGTACCGGTGGTGGCATTCCTGGTTGATGCATTCCTGGCTGATGCATTCCCTAAAAAAAATAAAAATTTCACATCAACCGATTGAATATAATTTTTGAAAACACAACTAGATTTACAATGCATGCCCTTGCAATGGTAAATGTAATAAGCATGCCAGGGGTTAGTGAGAAATAAGTTGTCAGTTGTGCCAGGCAGAGGAATAGAGATTTTTTTCAGAAAATGGGTTAAAAATGGTTAAATAAGGGGAACAGCTGTAAGGGACTTACAAAATATGGGGTTACGCCGTACCCTAAACCTGCTTGTTGAAACTGGAAAATGATATACAATATATATGAGGAGTGCAACAAATTATTTAAGTGATTTTCTTCAAATTTCCCCAGTTTCTTCAACAGTTTCGCTGACCACCATTTGGTTTAACAACTTAAATGAAATGAAAAAAATATTGATACTTACATGAGCAGCAATAGGGTATCCATCAATTTTGACGCCATGCAAGACAACTTCACCATCAATTGATATATAAGTAACGCGTTGTAAAGGCAACCGGTAACGGAAATCGGTGAAATGGTTTCCATTGAAATGAATCTGAAAAACAAAGGTTGAAAAATAACTTTAAAAACTCAATCCTACATTTTTCTACATTTATTGATTTTAAAATTAAATTATAATTAGTAAGCTTGCCTTGAAATGGTCATGCTCGGCGTGAATTTGGATTTCAAAGTTCTGTCCCCTGGCAAATGAAAGGTATCCATGGCCTTCTTCGATGCCCCACTGTTGCATCTGAAGACTATTTCGAACCACATAGGGCACTTGCTGGTCATAGCGAAAATTCATGTGTAAGGCAATATCATCTCTGGGATTCACATTTGGCCCACATTGAAGATTAACAGAAAACCTGTAATAGCAAATCCATTTTAAATATAACACTTATTTATGTCAACATTAAAATCTTATTAATTCCTGAGAAATTGAAACAAATTTGGAGGAGAAGGGGGGGATTCTACCTTACATAACAATCAGGGAAATGTAATTTCAGGTTAATTTTTTAGTGAAAAAGTTACTGTGCAAACTACTGCAGTTACAACTCTATTTCTCAATATAAGACTGCAATAAAAATTTAATTAAATTGCAGTCTGACTGTAAATACAGCGCAATTTAGTTTTTACATCTTGGTTCTGGCTGCAATTTCAGTGCAGTTTTTACATCAGACATATATAGTGATACCGAGCAAAAGAACGGCGTGAATATCCCATTATTGGCAATTACAAGTCAATGGAAATTTACGCCGTTCTTTTGCTCGGTATCACTATAGAACTGAAATTTTGAGTGCAGCTAACACCATTAATTTTTTTTCATAGGGTTATAACAGAATAAGAATAATATAATAATCCCATAAAAACTGAAAGCAATAAATTATATTTTTAAATGTAAGAGTTTAAACTCACTATAGCAATCAAGAATTTTCAACTTTTTTTTGGCTGATAAGACTGAGTACATATAGATATGATTATACCTACCGCAATACAAACACAAATTGTTGATGGAATGAAATGATATCGACTTACTATGAAATGTATAAGGGAAAGGTAAACAGCTTTGAAGGACAGCATTACAATTATTTCTATAAAAGGGATTTATTCCATGTTTAATTAAGAATTTGGGCAAATATATGGTGCAAGAACAGCATAAATATGTATGTTCATCCCATTTTTCCTTTACAAAATTATTTTTAAGGCCGCATATATCTGGAACAATCCAAGCATTAATTCAAACTTTAATCAAAAATAACTTTAATAAAAGTTATTAATCTAAAGTATTAGATTTAATTTTATAAAGTGAGAATATTAAATTAATGTTTTTAAAATTCCCGCAGTAATTTAAGTAATCATAACCTATTTTCAGATGTTTGATACAAATGCTCGTGTGCATGATGTCAGCTTAATGATTATTTTCCATTTATAGGCCTATGGTACCAGGAACTATCTCATATACATGTCATGTACTTATGATTCATAGTCAGCATTCATTCAAAAATTATTAATTACGACATATAGACGTACACCATTTTTAAAAAAATGTTTAAACTATCTTAAATATTCGCTACCTGTTGCAAGCTGGAATCACCATGCCATGGATGCTAATTTTCTTCCCAGGAAGCATTCCCCCAGGAATCATCCCAATGAAAGGCACCTACACATATTAATTAATAGGCATTAATTTTTTAAAAGTTAAGACATACCTACATAAAGATAAAAAAAAATTAAAATATAGCATATGATATACTCACAATTACACCTCCTGGATGAGCCATATTAGTTATAATAATTTCTTAATCCTGGCACAGTTTGTACTATCTTTATGAACTCAAATGATTCTAACTAACTACAACTTCATAATATATATATGATTTGCTTCGTTTGCAAGGCGTGGTGAAATGAGTAAGTGGTATACCAGGATGTTAAATTGCATCACCAGGGTGCAAAACATGTTTACCGGTAAATACAAAATAACCTACGGTATATCAGAGATTATGGGTATATTCTCCAATGAATTTGTACTGGTTAGGATTTGTGCCTGTACTGGTTAGGATTGCACAAATTATTGCAATTCGATTTCCCACTTTATTCAACTCAACTGATTCTTGACAGTAACTGTTATCTATAAAAATAGAATCAAAGAGCAAACACTTGGAATAATTTTATACATATGTATAGCTACCACGATGTAAGGTCATGGTACCGGTATAGCTATACTCACATAATTACTAAGAATTTGGCTATTTTCCAATTGGATTTCTTTTGCTAACCTTATGCAATGTTTTTTGACAGCCATTACACTAGTCGATAAGCCTTTTCAGATTTGTCATAAATTATGCAATTTCCATATGGAAATATGCAGTTTAAGCATAAAGTCAATGCGCCATACTCAACGCTTCGATAGTGGCGCATCAGGGGCGTAAATAATCCGGGCCTAGGCCCCGAGCGACTGGGCCCTGTTGTCCATCATACAGTGAGCAAAATAATTGACTCACAAACACATTGTTTTTGCTATAGACAGGAGCCGATAGAGGATTTTTTTAGCCCTGGGGATAAATATATTTTGGTGGGGGGCCTGAGATGCGATTCCCAGCATCCTCCCCCCCGTATCAGTCCCTGGTCATACATATTAAAGTAATAATATTCTTTAAATTATGTGCAACTCCATAATACAAAGAATTACCCAGTATTTAAAACAAGTGTAGGTACTGCAAGAAACGGTAGCTAGTCTACTCATCTGAAACGTTTAAAATAATACGTTGTGCAGGTTTTGCATGAGTAGAACATTTTGTATTTTTCTTTAAAGGTTTTCTGCCTTTTTTCTACAGTTATTTTTTTTTCTAGGTCACACTCATTCCTTATTTAAGAAAAAAATTCATTTAAATATAGCTCAAACGAATTTTATTAGCTCCGTTTTACAAATAGAAAAAGAATAAGGTGAACATTCGAACACAATAAAGTCATACTATAATATGAACAGTAGTAGCATTATTCTGCCCTTTGGTTTGTTTCCTTAGATGCCATATGTCGCATTAGTAAACTGGTTAGCTTCTCGATCTTCTTTACATCTTGGGCATGTTCTGTTCTATACTGAATAGTCTGCAATTAAATCACAGGGTATTTCAATCATTTGAATCTTATAGTCATTAAGGTTCGTTTGGTTGGTCTGTATTTGAAAACACAGTTGTAGTGAATGCAGTATTTTTCTTAGTAATAATTTCAGTGAGGCACCTATATGTCATTCTATAAAAAGCCTATAGGACCACTTTTTCTATGCAAATGTTCTTTCAACTTCTTTGTACTTCTCAAAAAATCTGTAGGTGCAGCCCATTTGGGGGAACTTAATGGGAGTAGTTTTTGTCCCATTGTTTAAAAGTACTGGGTTGTTGAAAAGTAGGATTACACCCATCAGTATATTGTCTCACTTAAAGATGAGCTTTTTGCTTGCCACCTACTTACCTTATGCATAGGCTATATGATAAGCAGGATAGTTATAAAAGCTCAGCTTGATGTGAGACAGAGTTATACCAGGGTGCACGTAGGGGCAAACCAATCGAGCAAACTCACGAGTTGGTAATTTTATTAAAAGTGAACACATGCAAGCTCTTAATCTCCTTAAGTTTCTTTACTTGAACATCATTGATGTTGGTCCAAAGAATTATCATGAATTACAATAGTGGTACTAGTGAGAATTAAATACTATTTTGTCTTATTATTATTATTATTATTACCGAGACATCATCTGTGATCTTTAATGAAAGTTTGCCATCAGTGTGCCTATACTTTATGATGTATCTAACCTAAGAAAATCAAAGTATTGTTTCGATTGAACACGTGAGCAGCTTGAACTGTTCAAGCACGTCAGTAAACGTGGTCTACCTTCATAGGGTCGGCCAAATAAAGTTTTTCAGCAGCCTTAGCGAATTCTTCCCATGACGTTATGTAAGTCATTGTAATCTAAACTAGCTTAATAAGCGAATAATTTACTCAAATTTGCATCCGAAGTTTTAATTGCACATTATATCACGTTGACAAAGTCCATTCGCTTCGCCACAACCACCTTTTTCAAAACCACCTCCATATTGAACCTTTTAGGGATTATGAAATGAACCACATCGCTTAAAGACAATTGTTTTACTCGTTGTATAGATTTTGATTATTCTTTAAAAACATTATTAATGTGGATAAAATGCTATTAATCCTCATTTAATTTAAATACACGTTAATAATCTTCATATTAAGAGTTCCAACATGGCCGATAATGCCACAAAGTGGGATTCACTTTTTTTAATCGCAATGCGCACTTTTCTTTGTTGCACATAGCGCTTGCGCTAATGGCTTTCAGCAAGTGTATTTACGAGCAATAACGGAATTGGTCTTTTTAATAAATTTAAAATTGCTTTCATGTAAAAATGACAGCAAGAATGTATCAGGGAAATTAATTGACTCATATGCCGTATAAAAATGGATGTTTCATTGGTAAATCCTATTATAAGCACGAGTTAAAATCCTTGAACGTGGAGATGTTCGTGCTCATCTTCCCCCCCGCCTTCTTCCTCCCCCGTTAATTATTTCCAAAATGGCGACGAGAGCAATGTTGCGGGTTTGAAGTGGTGGTGGTTATTTTAACATCGGAGCTCCTGTTTTTGCATTTGGGTGCCAGGAAATGATGTAAATGACTGAAGTGAAGTTAAACAAGCAGTTGTATGCTAGAACTGTGTTACTTGGAATTTTAATGTGAACGTCTTTAAATTGGCATCTGTGGAGTGGATTCAGCGGGATTAAAAAAAATGAAGTAAGTAGATGATAGTCAGTCTTTTGTCGGCTTTTATTTTGGATTAATAATGCTTGTGTACCTGCATGCGTTGTTAACATCTTAACCTTGTATTAGGGATTTATACATAAGTTTCTCGTATATTTAAATTTCAATGCTTGAAAAGCAGAAAAACGCAAGGTACCCTTATAGTTACTTCAGGTGTATGGAAATACAAAAGATGCCTAGGTATCTACATGGTTACCGTATGCCACTGTACATGTGTTAAGGTACCGCATATAGAGAGGTATTAAGAAAATCTATTTAATGGCATTTTTATTCTCCTATTAATCAGCCAATTTTTTTCACTCGCATAGGAGTGGGTGTTATAATCAAGTCACATTTATTTTATTACCCAGCCAGCCGTTTGCACTGTTTAAATCTATTGTTTGATTAGGGTCAATATGGTAACCTTATCCTATTGTTTCTGGCTAAATATACAGTATGTCAAATGAACTGGCACTTGCCAACTATCATATTACTTTTCGTATAGGGCATGGATGCATGTGCTTGTTATGATTTCTTTTTTATACAGAAATCGTTTCTGGAAACTTAAATTGTTCCTAGTTTTCTTAGTAATTAAGTACCTTGTTACAACATAAATAATTTATTACAGACTGACATCTGAGATAATGTGGGGACAACCTGACATAAATAGCTTCCATTTCGCATAAAAAAATGCAGCTTTTAAAGCGGCCAGAACAGCGATTACAAAATCAGCAAAACATGGAATTGAATAAATAAAACAAACACATATGTGACCTATTTCATTCAATAACAACTGTTAACAACTATTTTTTCTTAAGGGTGGTCCATAAATTATGCTACACTTGGAGGAGGGGAGACATCATTCTGCAAACTTTGCGTGGGGAAAATTTTTGGAAAACTTAATAGTGTACATTTGAAAATTACAGTTTTAATCAATAATCATGCAATAATAACCTACAATAGCCTTTAGCAACAATGATGGTTCATAATAGGTATAGGTTTACGTGCATTCAAGCGAGCATTTAAAAATTCTTATTATAAAGAACTTCTTTTAACTTGCAAACATAACAGGAGGGGGGTCCCCAAATTATGGCAAAGGGGGGAGGGGATGGCTAAAATGAAGTTTTTATGCAGATAAGTGCAAATATGACACCTAAGTGAACTTTCAAATATACATGAATGTTCCTGTTCCTACCTATGTTGCCAAATTTATGATCACATTCAATTTAAACGGTCCTTCACTAGTTACCTATAAACGATTTTCTTTCTCAATCTTGACTAGATTAAGTTGCTGGGTTTCAAGTATATTTTTTACAGGCATTGCCAATCATAATTTTGAATGTAGGTCTATTTTTTTAATGAATTAATTAATTATGTGCTTTAAAACACAAGGCCAACAGACCAGAAAGTTCAGACATGAAATTTGGAGACCAGTTTTGGAAAGTCAGACCAATTGGTTTTTTTGACTGAAAGCAGAAAAAGTCTATTCTTTACCTAGAGAAACAATATCCAGGCTGAGCAAACAACAATGACCTAAGTTTGTAGTTCCTCCACTCCAATAGTTTATATAAATTGTCACGTTTGTAGTCATAACTGAACAAATGCCTATTGATAGAAGCTGGTATTATATATTTTGACCTGTATTTTATTGACTTGGCCTACTTTGAATCGGTGTTAATATTACTGCATTTATGTAACAGCAGCTCCAAGTTGCTCTTATTGCATGAGAAAGTTATGTGCAGTTGCTTCAACTACCTTGTTATTAACAAGACCTTGAAAGTTCCTGTTGAACTTTTTCAATTTCAACTCCTTGTTTCACCCATGACTGCCTGTGCACATGAGCGGAAAATTCGCTTCGCCCTAACACTTTTTAATTCAAGTGTGTGTAACTTTCTGCATGGTCCACATGCATACTGGTACTCTGTGTAAGCTTTCTGCAAGAAATCACCAAGAGTAAATTTCAGTAATAACTATTTGCATCATGTACTGAATCATAACCTAACATGACTTGTATTGTATTCTTACAGAAAAAAGAAATGCACTCAATGTGATATAATCAAAGTCTTTTTCTAAGGTTCAAAAATATGTAGGTCTACATTTTAGTTTTCAGTTGAGCTCAATAGCAGGTTAAATTATTACAGTTTATGCTTCTAGAAAATAGATTTTGGCACAGCAACTTTACTGACTTTTGTATTTAATAATCGCGTTTACGTAAGATTAGTGTTTTCGTATAAATCATGATAGCGAGCAAGCATATAGGCCTAGAGCACTTACAGTGTGCGATAAAAATATATTATGAGAAATGGCATAAATCTTTTAATGCATTTGTTTCATCATCTGTCTATTAGATTGGGCGTTTTCGTTTCCCTGATGGATTTGTAGTAATTGTTTCCAAACATTCTGTATTTCATTCTTTCCATTGTGCACATTTAATGTAGGCCCTACTAGGCTTCATTTCTGAAGATATTCTGTGTTCTGTAGGAGCATCAGGTACTATAATGGGGTTTTTAAGGTTTAAAGACAAAACTAATTTTGTCAGCTTGCCATAATGCATAAAAATTATATTTTCAAAAAAATGTTTTGTAGGCCTATAATAAGAAATATTGGCAATGGTACTTAGGTTTTAAATATGTTTTTAGATTTTGTTTGAAATTAACGAAATTACCCAAATTGACATAAAAATGTACAATTGGTCATTTGATATTAACCAAAAATCCAATGTTGAACTTTTTATTGACCAAAATTACGATGGAGAATATAAACTGAACAAAAATACAACATTCAGTGAATTTCATCAAAATTATATGGTAAATGCAAAATGAACAAAAATTAAAATTTGTTTTAAAATGGGATTAGTTATGTAGGCCTTAATTAACCTAGTAGTTAGACTACTGTAGATTTTTTTACTTGGAAAAAAATTTCTGTACTAAAAATATTTTAATGCAAAGAAACACCAAAGTTTTTTGTAAAAAAGAATTAGACACGTCTCTAAAGGGTCATTCCAGGACAAATCACCCAAAAAAAACCCCAAATTAACATCCTACCATCTCAGAATTGGACCAAACTTGGTAATCTGGTTAATTCTGTAAAATAAACAAATCCACAATTTTTATTTT
>JAQIXP010000966.1:0-21015 GCA_034700285.1 Proteroiulus fuscus
CTAACTATAATATTTAACCAAACATCCCCATAGGAATTTCGTTCAGATTGCCGGCCTTTTAAATATAGGAGGCCTTGAACTATCTATGCAGTCATTTTCCCGTAATTATTCATTAGTAGTAAAGCTTAGAGTAAAGTCACCGGGGTGAACCAAGGAGGTGACTGTAGCTTGGTAGAAGCGGGAAGGACTTTAATTAAAACTCCCAGGGATCCAAAATACTGGTCTTTATTGACTGGTCTCAAAATGATACCAAAAATCCAATTCAAGTAATCGCTCATCATTTCTGCGTGAGCCTAAAAATACCATAGCATAATTTGGTGGGCAACGCTACCCAATGACTCAATTTAGATGGTCACTGTTTACACAAAAAACATCTCAGTAGATTGATTTGCAATGTAAACGATTGTAAAAGAAATGAGTTCTATTCGTTAATCAGTTTAACAATGACCCTTATAATTTTTTTAAAGAATTCTAGGAAGCATTAAAATACTCTATGGACAATTTCTGAATTATTCATCAAGACTTTGAGCCTGTATAGCCGAGTGGATTTTGGGAGATCTGGGTTCAATTTCCAATTAAGCTTGCTAGGTTACCTTCCTTAATTGGTTTAAAATTTCCCATGTTCTTCCTTGGCCCTCTCTTGTCACTTCCCTAGCACGTCATCCATCCAGAGTGCATTTTGGAGAGAACTATAAAAAGCAAGTTCTTTTGATGACGTTGGCTGTGGAAGCTGAAAGCTTAGCACATTAAATTTCCGTATTAAACATAGATGGCTTGATAAAAAAGTTCAATTTATTTTAAATACAAACATAAAAAAATCTTGAATTACTTGCTATGCATTAAACATTCCTGATGCTAGTAACAAATTTCTACGTGTAAAATGCAGATCAAGCACAGTTGTTGACTTTGTTGGAAACGAACCAAGAAGCAAGCTTTCCGTATTACTTCTATTTAATACAAAATGTAAATGGAATAGGTGTGATATCTGTACTGAAACTTAATATTCAAAGATAATAAAATTAAAACTGCTTACTTCACTGCAGGTGTGTGTGAAATGTTCAAATCTTCTAAATCTATTTCAGCAAATAATCTGTTCACGTCCCACAATTTAACACAATAATCCAAACCACCTGAAGATATCAATAACCAGAAAAAAAAAATCCATAAAAGTAGTTTGCAAAAATGATTACAAAAACCCATGGTTATTACCATACCTGTGGCTAAAATGTTTCCATCCCGACTAAAGCACATTGAATAAATTGTGTCTGTGTGTCCTTTCAATTCCGCTAAAAGATGCCCGTGTGCAATGTCCCAAACAAGGATGGATCGGTCCGAGCCGGCAGATGCCAGGAACCTTCCATCAATTGAGAAAGCCAACGAATGTACTGATCCCTTATGCCCTGTCATGAACCGCACACAAGCACCCGTAGAGACATCCCACAACCTCACACTTCTGTCGCTCGAGCCAGTGGCAACATAATGGGAATTGGGATGAAACTGTACACACTATAAAATGCAAATTTGGAAAACATCTAGATGATCATTCTCATATTAAGAAATGTGGCACACAAACTGCATTATACACACTTCCACGTCGGAGACGTGACCGGAGAAAATTCTTAACGGCTGATGGTATTCGGTGGCCCAAATGCGGGCGGTTCGATCATGACCGCAAGAAGCAAAATAATACCCATGTGGACTATAAAAAATAATGCAAGCCAAATGCTGACAGCATAGCATTCGCCAAAGTCTTGTACGGATAATAGAAGAATATTTACCTAAACGTGACATCCCAAACTGGAAACATATGGCCTTTGTAGCACACTAAATTAGTCCACGTTTGAAGGCTCCAAAGCCGAACTGGAATTAAAATGAAAAATATAAATCATTTACCTTTCTCCGAGCCTTTTTGTCAAAGTAACAACTATGTAGCTCCTAATTGAGGTATACCGTATTTATTCTAATAAAGGGTGTGCCATTTATTATTTCAATAGAAATTTTGTAGTGCCAATTATTAGAGGGCATGTGTCTATTAATTTATTCTATATGGAGGATAAGTCGTTGGATTAGAGAGCACTGCTTATTAGAATAATTACGATGAAAATGTACTGGTTGCATCTTCTGAGCAAGTCAACATGCTGTTCCGATCGGGGCTGAAACTGGTCGCATAAACAGGCCCGCTATGACCCAGCAGGAGTCTACTTTCTGCCCCACTTTTGTCATCCATCATTCGCACAAGAACATCATCTACGGGCACCAAAAAACATGATAAATCTATCTAATTTTGAAAGTTCAGTTTTTTTACACCCTAATCAAGGTATATAAACTTTAATATTCGGCTGGGTACCTGCTTCTTTATCAATCTGAGACAATTCCGAAGCTGGTTTCATGCTCTTCAGTTTCTTAGGTACTAAACTCCAAACTTTGACGACGGATTCGGCAAATCCCACGCTTAAAAGGCTCGAGTCTTCTGAGATTTGGGCACACGTTGCACTAATATAAGGTAAGAAAAAAAATTATGACAACAGGACTTCCTTTAATTCAACAAAAATAATTATGCTAAATCAATATACACTCACCCTTGATGTGAATTCAACATGGTGTAAAAACAGATGGATGGAAGACAATTTGGGCCAAGTTTCACTCGCTTGCTGGCTTCTCTCAGCATATTAATTTTGTCCATTTTATCTGCATCTTTTCTAAAATATAATTAGATTTAACTCATTTTGTAAAACTTGTCTGAGTAAGAATGACCACATTCAGGAAAATATACATACAATTCGAGAAGCGGAACTCTGTTGTTTGGAGGAGCATTTGGGTCGTTTTTTGACTTTTTTGATAAGAGTGGATCTTTTTTTGGTTTCTTTTTCTATATGCAAAATGCAAAAAAAAGCAGTCTTAACACGTTTTCGGAAGTACTTAAGACAATTCAATACGTATGAGGCAGGGTTAAAAATTGCCCACCTTTGGTTTGTCAGTCCCTTCTCCATCGCCCCCCTCATCTTCTTCCTCGACTGGAATCTGGAGATCAGGCTCTTTCAGCAAACCATAATAAACTTTGGTCTTGTTTGCTAATGCAAATAAGAATGAAAATATTTGTAGTATTTTCAAACTCAATTAAATGTCATTTAGCAAAGATAAAATCCCCACCTTGCCTTGTTGCCTCTCCAACCATGGCCCCGGCTGTGGCGTCAATTTGTTGTTTTGTTCTTGGAACTCCTTCATAAACTAAAAAAATGTAAAATGAAACTCAGTGAAAATCCCTTCAAATTTTTTTTTCAGAAACATAAAATATTTTCAAGAAATTACCATCTAGATATAAATGCTCTTGGACAATATTAAGCAGAACTGTTTCTTTCTTATCTTGAAGATGTCTTTTAAGAAAGGCATAAGTGTCTCTTGACATACGAACAGTGAAATGGCTAGACCTGGGTTGAAGAATTGACATTATTGTTTAATTCACAAAAGTAATCACTAAAACTCAAAGTTTGACAAAAAATATGAAATTATACCTAAAATTGTCCATCAGTTCATTGCCTTTCATATGTTCTTTTTTAGTGACACAAGCCAGTTTATCAATGTCTTCTCGATAATAAATTTCCTGTTCTTTTCCAAATTTATCCATAAATTTGACAGCTAAAATGACAATACAACACATTGTCATAAAATAATGAGATTTTCACTATCCTAAAACAAGTTGAAAACACTGCTACCTTGATCAACGTGATCGTTGTAAACCAGCTCAAGGTACATATGAACAAAAGCTGGATACAGAATCATTGCCAATTCATGCTACAAAAGAAAAACAAAAGCATATCATACGATATGGAAGTAAATTCCTGATTCTTAATAGCAAAAATGCATAAAAACATCAGGAAACTAGGTTACTCAACACATACACGATATACATCAAGCGCAGATTCAACAAATGATTTCAAGCTGTTGTAGGTTTGCTCGTATATATCTGGATCACCCTCACTATAAACAAATTAAGGATAGATTAAGCTGCCTATCCACCAATATAACATACCGTAAACCAATATACAGCAACTTTTGCTTTGTACAATGTTTCACATCTGAAATTTTAAGTTACCCACTTAGATATCCTAACTATTCTAGCAGATACACAAACTCGTTTACTGCAACATTGGTCAACTTTTACTTTTGAAACATGTTGCTGTTGCTGTATTTTGGTGTAAACTTTCAAAATCTCATTTCCAACTCAACTATGATGGCTGTAACCATGAAATGTTCATTTAAGTACTTCATTTTCTATCATAGTAATTTACACACTTATCCTCACCTTTGATATGCTGACAGCACATTTGTTACATCAGAATCAGATTGGACATGATTTTCTAGCTTCTCTTCAAAGAAGCTAGTTTCTTTCCTCAAGACTTGCTCTGTACCCTAATTAAGATAGACATAGATTACACTCATACGAACTCTATCCATTTAACTTATTTTTACACAAAAATTCAGCAGTAAGTAGTAAATACAGAAACAAACGTACAGCTAATTTGTGTTTCTTCAAGAACTGCAGAACGGCGATCAACGTTTGTTTATCTTTGATTTCCTCGGCTTTTACTTCACCTTGCGAGGAACTAATTGGTGCAAATTGAGCTGCCTGATTTTCTAGACTGTTTCCTAAAGCATTTTCGGCCATTTTATAAAAAAAATTGAGTCCTAAATTAAATTATTTCTGGTTTTTAAAAGTCACTTCTCACAATTAATTAGATAACCACCGCCATTTTGCAGGCGACGGCTAACGGCTAACGGCTAATCAGAGCCTACGCCACGCGTCATAACGCATTTCCGCTTCCTCTTTGGAATTTCACTTGCTCTCGTGTTTGATGGCGAGGTGAAATTATCTCAATGTAAATCCTAATTAAATTTGATTAAAAAACATCCATCAGTAATTCAAAATTGTATTAAAGGGTACAATTTTGACCCTTGATTATGCGTGCTAAGGTAAGTTTCATGAATTTCTACAAAATATTCATAAGGTGGCATTGCGCATGTAGAGCCTATAGTGATTACCTATAATGTACTCTATTAGTCAATCTATTTTCAAAAACATATTCGTCGCATTACATGTATTTTGCAACGTAGACGTTATGATGCACTTTTAATTTTTGGCAATTCTAGTAATATATGCGTTGTAAACATGCTCCCTGTGAAATGTGCTTTCTTGCATGAGTCCATGCCATGGATAAGGACAGATGAATTGATGTTACATTTTTGTTTTTTCTAGTGGCGTAAGAAGAGGATGCGAAGGTTTCCCCTCGGAAATTCAAAACTTTCTTTATTTTCAGTAGAACTGATGCTAATACTATTAATTCTTTTACTATCTTACTAGGCTGAAGCGCAAGAGGAGGAAGATGAGGGCGAGATCAAAGTAATCTTGATATCAAGTGGCCAGTCTCATTTGGAGAGAATTACCGGGTCCTGCATTACCTTGTCATTCCTCGTTGTCAATTGTAATAATTTTTGAGTGTTACGATTGTATTTCGAGTGTAATAAAAAAAAACTAATGAAAGTTGAATTATTTTGTAGTACTATATTTGCTTGAGATGGGGAGCTTTATTCAATTGGTTGTTCAGTTTTGCTTTAATGCAGGTAGATTCATAGGTGCCTTTAGACAAGCTTGTCTGGGAGGGGGTTTAACACGTCATACGCCCCCTATTAGGGGGGTGTGTGTGATAGGGCACCCCCATGGTCAGAGCCAGACAACTTGACTGGGGCCTTGATTATCTGTTTTATTGATGAGGTGTATGTGCCATACATGGGGGCCCCCTTGCACTTAGCCCCTGCATGGCTAAATTAGAACTTATGGTGATTTTGAGCCAATAAGTCATTTGCGGCGCCCATTTGTGTAAATTCTTTAAATTTTGAAAAAGTTTTTTTGGTCAGGCCAAGGGTATAACTCTGCCCGCCCCCCCCCCCGAAAAAACGCATCTTTGAGTTGATTCATTTTTGGCCTGTCCTTTTTGTTGTACCAAGCTCCATTGGTTAGCACTCAGGAGATTGGGTTCTCTTCCCAAGGTTGGCAGTACTTTTCCATGGTCTGTAAGGTACTGCTTTGCAGTACCTTCTTCATTCCCACATGACTATCTCCTCCAACTCTGCTCTGCACTTTCTCTGAGGAGGTATGCTAACAATTCATGAAAATTCCTGGTTTCCCTTTTGCAGAGTGTAACAAACGTCACTTCTCTAATAGTAAAATAAATTTAGTATCAGGAATCAAGCAGTAGCAAATTTAAAATGTTTAATTTATTTTACTAACCTACTGTAAGTTAATTCTTTGCACTGCTTTTATGGAGACCAGTTCAGATACTCGTAAAGAGTATTAGCACTTGTTAGCATACTAAATGTCACAGTATCCATTGTTGTTTTTTTTAAAGTACCAAGAGCTAAAAAGGGGAATTCTTTTATTCTCCTGAGATGCAAGTAATAAATTCAGCAGTAACCATGAAATGGAATATTAGCAAACAAGAATCGTCCAAACATAATTTCAGGGTTCATAACTTTCCAGAAAGTCAATGTAAAGAAAAGAACATTTATAAACAAAACACAAACAGGAAAACTAATAAAGAATCATTTCAATTTGCTCAAAATGTTAGTTAGTAGAGTATATTTAAGACCTAGAATTTCAAAAAGTATTCCTGATGCTGAGGGCATTTAGATTAAATCAGGAAACATGATTTTTTTCAGCATGAACCCTGAATTGGAACTTACATGAACTGCATAACCTTTCAAATTCACAATTTAGGGTACAAGTGAAATGCATTGCAGAAGGGCTAGGAGGTAAAGAGGAGACATGCTTACTCAATCTGTTCAAATCTCATTCTTCCATGGAATTGCCACAGACCTGTACTATTATACTTTTATAATAAAAGCCAAGCAAAATAATCAACAACTACATACAAAAATTATAATTTAAATGCCAATATTCAAAATTCTGTCTCATTCATACGAAAAAGCCCTTTGTTTAGACTTAAGTCCTATAGCCTAGCCGATACTTTCATGACTAAATTACAAAAATTAAACAAAAAATTGTCTAAATATTTTGATCCCACATCCTTTCTAGTTCCTCTTTATAACTGTAATGTTGTTTGCATTATAAGTGATTCAATTATAATACAGACATTTACAAAACAAATTCTTAAATAATGCATGAGTAACGGAGAATTCTATTTAATCGGATCGCTACCATTTCCCTCGCCTCACTACTGTACTGAGTCAAAATCGCTAGGACAGGAGGATCTTTCCAATTTGCATTGCATTCATTACAGTTAGGCGCCGGAACTCACTAATATAACTTCGTGCTCTATATCCACACGACATCAAGATAAGATGGACAAATAAACAGTGCTCCCTGCTGAGATATGCAGGAACTTGACATAAAGCCACAGCCAATGAGTGAACTCTTTAGTCTTTATAACAGGGTTTGTACGGAGTAGACTCCCACGCCAGCAGTGACTTTAAAGTCCAACAAGTGATGTTATTCCTTGCATTGTGCAGTGTCTGTCTCAATGACGTTCAGGTCACTTATTGGCTGGTTTGTTCAGAAATTCTCTCAATAGATGTCATTGAAGCACGCCTATCATTTGCTGCATTCTGTCCCTATATAACCTCATCTCAGTTATATTACTTCCAGCATTTTCCAAGTCACTGTGACGAAAGCACACAGGTTTTACAACACTTCAATTCCCGGGGTATAGTTCTTAGGAGAGGAACTTTCACTTCCAATGGTTATTAATGAGCCAGTGTGCATTCTGCTGTTTTCAGGGAAGTTTTCAGGGAGTGAATAAATTCAAATCTTGTGACATGCACACTTACAAAGATATACAAAGGAACTAAGATATCACTCCAATAAAAATGCATTAAACAAATGATTAAATACTAAAAAAATAGCAATAAATTGCTAGTAAGTCAGGCCCAGATGGATCTAATAGCAAGTTACAAGGGTGACAATAGATGGTCCTGTTTCTACATAAGCATTGTGGGGTCAATTATTTTGGGAAATGGTACAAATACAAGTTCCAAAATGGAAATAACCCTTTCGGATGGTTTTTGCTGCCCATAGCACTGTTCAAGCTGCAGTCTGGCCGTTCTTGAAGCTTCAACGTACTTATTTATCACTACACTGGATGTGACAAAAAAGCAACGCCCATTTAAATTTTACGCATTCAAGCCTCTAATTAATAAATTGCACATAGATTAGAATTTTATCTCATTTAATGCAGATTTCATGCAAAAGGTCAATTTCACAACCACGATTGGAAAATTTTTTTTCAATACTATCAACATTTAAAATTGAATATAAATTTTGCTAAATCATCAGCACTGGATTTCAATAATTGAAAATTAAATATTGTGCTTTTCTTAATAAATTAGCAGAGAACGGTAACCCCAACCTCGATGGTTCCGAAATTTATTTGCAGCAGAAACTCATTTCCCAATTGTTAGGCAATACACATTCCTTAATTTCGATGCAATTTTGATTTAATTTAGTCAATTTTTTTTACATATTTCAATCCTCAAAAATAAGTTTCGGGTATGGCAGGCACATACAATTTTCAAAACCCATTTTGTACATAATATTGTGCAATAATAAAATCAGGAATGTGCCACATAAAAAGTGATGTTAAGTCCCATCTCATCATAATAACCTAAAATAAGTTTATTTTCCACTATAATTACATTCTTATCCCTTTAGCTTCATATGTTATAAATTCACACTTTAAACCAATTTTCAATAAATTCTGCTACAAATACATTTCAAATCCACATACATTATAATTCCAAATTTTCCAGTAATGAAAACTACAGTTGGCTAGTGACAGTGATGAGCATTCCATTATTTATCATCATCATTTTGCACTCGTTCTATTCATTTTTTTAAATAAAGACTAAATTTTGCTTTACAATTTGAATTACCATATTTTGTTTTGCTTTGTATTTTACTTTGTTTCGTATTTCATTTTCATTTTGTTTGTATTTTCATTAATCACGGGCTTTGGTAATTCTGGAAAACAAAATCTTAAAAAGAAAAGTCTACTCGTGACAACTTATTTTTAAATGCAAAGCAGTAATCTATTTTATGGCACACATGCACAGTACTATATTACCCACGAGTGGCCAGTGATTGAGCAAATAAATGTACATTATAACCTTAATAATGATTAATTTCTTCCAGCAACATTCCAAAAAAAATGCCAAAATTTAAACGTTCAGTAATGTAAGCTATTTATAAGCTTGACTAACAAATGACACTGGAGGGAATAACTATTAGTTAGAAATTTGCTCAACAGTCGCCGCTTGTGGGTACTCATGATTAAAAAATGGATTCTCGCACAAAAAGGCATTTTCAACCAAATCACGCCCTTTCTGCATTTAGTTTCATTATGGTAAATCTGATTCAAATCTTTGCCAAGAAGTAAAACTCTAAATTAACTTTTTTCTTTCACTTAAAAATCACCACATAAACAGTGACTTTCCATTTAATATATGCACTTCAAGCTTGTAAAATGGGGAAATTCAGTTACGCTAACTTATCTCCGATTCAGACTGGGAGTTTTCCACCCAATTAGCCTGCCAGACAAAATCTAATGAGTATGATACGCTTTAATGAAATCCTCCAAATATTAAATTTATACAAAGAAATATTGAACGACATTAGTCCCAAATGGGGAAATCAATTGACATCCAGCTAATTCTACCAGTAAGTAAGCGTCTCTTCGATCATATACTTACAAATTCAAAAATGTCCAAAGCACAGGATCTCAAATTTCCGCAATCACAGGTAAGAAACCCCGTAACAGAAAGCTGATTTTGCCCCAAAAATCTACAAAGTTCCCTTGTGTTTACCCCATTGCAAGAACGGTCAGACTAAAACAGCAGTCCAGTCCTCGCTAGCGATTGGAAATACGCAATAATGCAAGTCATTCGTTTAAATAATCCAGCGAGCACTGCCATCGGGACATTTTGGTAATCTTCCCACAAATCTTCGAAAACCCTGTCGTTCCATTTACCATTCCTACCGATGAATCCTAGCGCTTTCTATCACCACACGTTTATTTTCAATCTGTACAATTGAGGAATTGGGGGGAATCGACACAATATTAGCCAAGAGCTCGGATAAATCAGGAATGTTTTTACATCCTCAGTTAATGAGTTGGTATTTTTTTTTAAGAAAATCATAATTATATGAAAAAACGAACAAAGAATTATCCTTCGAGCACCATGAATGTGACTATGGTAACGAACAGCACGCCGACTATGATTAATTTTTATAAGTTTTACCATCATTTGCAACAGCCGCTCGCAGGCTGGGGATTATCGCTTAGATCCACTCGCCGTCCTTGACCACTAGAACCCCCACCTGTACTCTGGTCACTCTTGGGCAATTTCTTTGCTGAAATATTTCAAAGGATTTGAACACATTAACTTCTAACTTCAGTATTCACAGATTTGCTCTAGAAGAGGAGTTTCTCGAGGTACCCACCTATTGCCAGAAATATGTCATTTACATTCATCGCAGTTTTTGCAGACGTTTCCATGAACAATAAACTATTTTCTTCAGCATAAGCTTGTGCTTCCTAGCAAATTAACAAAAAAAATTGACTTGATGCTAAAAAATATCTCTACAATCAGATGGGGATAGACCCACTATCCAGAACAAACTCAAGTCATTGGGGGCTTAAATCTTAGATTATTATTCTACAATAAGCATCTGTTTTAGCATGGATTAAAATTTGCAAGAAAATGCCATCTCATAGCATCAGAATTAAAAATTTTAAAATATCGGAACTCAATTACAATGTACTAGCTTTTAGTAAATTCTATTTAGGGCCAATTGTACCAACAAGGGTTAACTTTAACCCACTGTTAAACTTAGGTTTTCTCTACTTTCCTGAATTTTCATTGGCCCAAATGGGTCACATGATTAAAATAACCCAAGGTTAAGACTTAACTGTAGTTGGTACAATTGGCCCTTAGACACTATATTTTAAGTGGTTGAGCGTCATTATTGCAGGGTTAACACCTTCTCCTATGGCATTTCCTTTGCTGACTGCAGTGTACCGAGTTGTTTCCCCATTTTCAAATTACTTATTTCAATACAAAGAAATATAGGAATAAAAAGTAAGCAAAATTACCTCATATTCAACCATTCTTTTATTTGCTAAGTCTGCTTTATTTCCAGCCAGTGCAATCACGATATTGGGACTAGCTTGCCTCTGTAATTCTTTAACCCATGTTTTTGCTCTCGCAAATGTGTCCTATTTGGAAAAATTAATAAAAAATAAGTCAGAAACGTCTCAAAACTTTACCCAGATCTTAGTGATTACCCTGTACATTAGGCCTACAGTTTCACGCATGCAATCACTTGAAGTTTATTTAGAAAAATATTAACTACTTCATACCTGATTTGTGATATCGTAAACGACAATGGCAGCCTGTGCCCCTCGATAGTACATGGGGGCCAAACTATGGTACCTTTCTTGTCCAGCCGTGTCCCATATTTCAAATTTGACAGTTGTATCGTCCAAGCATACCGTTTGAGTCAAGAATGCAGCTATTAATTATGAAAGAGAGCAGCCATAAATAGACGAGCGCCACAAGACAGCAAAAACAATAAAACTCGGTTTCAAGCAAGTGAACTCACCTCCAATGGTGCTCTCCTGGTATTCATGGAATTGCCCTTTAACAAACCTCAGAACTAAGCTCGATTTACCAACAGCAGATTCCCCTAAAAGAACTAATTTGAACTGGCAGATCTTCCCTTGTGTTGCTCCATTTGGCCGTTGAGCACCTCCTCGGTTGGCCATTTAGTTTTGTTATTTGCCTGTAAAGATAAAAGATGACAATTTATTGTTTACAATGTAGCTACTAAATTTCTAAACTTCTCTTGCCTGTCTTTTCATGCATTTTAAGTATATTTTGTCTGGCTAAAATCAAAATGATTACTATTAGTAGTACCGGTAGCTTAGCTTTTTAATAAAGCAAGCATTCTTTATATAACATAGGCACGCAATTTCATTTTCTTTAGCAGGCAATTTTCTTACAGAATACAATTATAAATCTTTGTGGTCAAGTGATTAACACAACCCGTCTCGCAATTAGGTGATTTGGGTTTAATTCCCAAGATCAGCTGCTTTGATCTTGGTTTTTGCGTTTCCCTCTTAGGTCTTTGGGCCTAAAGGCAAATGTCAGGGTAGTACCACGGAAAGCTGGCAACGACCGTATTCTCCCTCATACGACCACATCATCGAAGCATATGCTTTAATGACGTGGTCCTTGCGAGCTGATAGCTTGGCAGTTGACCATAAGGTAACCATAACCATTCAGGCAAATGTGGTTTAGCCAATTATTTGCCTGACTGTCTTAAATATTGAAAAGTTACATGACTTTGCAGTCCAATGGCAACCTTGATGATATTCCAAGAATTTAAGAAAATGTAACAATTTTAAGTAAAATTTTCTAGTCCAAACACTGGTAGTGCCATTTGACAGAAATGTGAAATTAGATTTTTCTGTCATCTACAGAACTTTATAAATGTTTAGACCTGCTAAAACTCAAAACTGGAAAAATGTCCAGCTAATAAGACACTCAAAATCCTTTATGTTCTTTATTTTTAGTTCGTGAACTGGGATAAATTTCTCTAGTCCAAGTGGCCTAATTTTTTTATATTTTAACATTTTCCTTCCATTCTGAAGTGTTTCTCATCTTTTTTCAGATACAAATCAAAAGGTAACAACAAACGGCATAGTTATTTCAATGACTATATTTTACATCATAATGTGTGTAGGTCACACTTTGTATGTTACATCTCAAAAAATGAAATGCTGTATTTTTTAGACCAAAGTGCAGGTGGTATTGTTTAAAATAGGTCTACAGCATGCCTACTCAAACATTAGCCAACTTAAAGTCTACCAAACTTGCATCTGAAGCTCGTTGCCTGCACTCACACCATTGCAAATTAGTTAAGACCTATCACTATCAATAAAACTATACCAATGCATTAAGTTTATTAATCTCACGGATTAACTAAATGACGTGGACGTGCAAATTGCATAGGAATACATGAGTCATTCAATTGCAAGGTCAACCATTGTCTATCATTTAATCTAATTTGATTTTCGCAAAGTTAAGGGATTTTTCATTTACCCAATTTCACGTGTTATTAAGCTAATAGTACGATGAACATTAATATGAATTCAGCAAAACAACACATCAAATTAAACCTAAGCCAAGGTTTGAAAGCATAGGCTTATTATGAGATAATTTTGCACTTTTGGAACTTCAATTCTACGCTTGTTGACCAAAATTATGAGTGAAATGTTTGCTAACAATCAGAATGATCCTATGTCACTTAGATTACGATAATTTCAAATTCCATAAAAAAAAATAACCTGCTACAAGAGCTAACAGCCTGTCCTGTAATGTAACGTTACTAGGTTGCAGCTGTGCATCTGAAGTGAAAATGCAACAATTCACAATCTCATTCCCTACGTATAGCTTTATCAGTATTACTATTGTTGATTTTGTTAACTAATGCACTACAATTAATACCCGACAATCCAAATATCAAAACAAGTCAGCATTAAAACTAGCAAACAATGCAGGCCTACATTTTACTGACATCCACGCAGATTAAAAATGTGCCCAAGTTCCCAACTGCCCAAAAATCTCACCACGAAATACACCTTCACACATTTTGTTAAGAAAACCATACGAAAGCATTCATTTAACTTGTTTTCTTGACAGATCATGTGACCTTTTCTAAACTGTTATGTTCACGGTCAACCTTGGACTCAACGAACTGTTTTTGCCTGATCCATTTTTGATGAGTCAACAATCACAATGAAATAAGAATAACAAGACCAGTCATTTGTAAAACAATTCCAGGTAGGACCTACTTTCGAAATAGCCTTTTCTCACTGACTAGGATCAGGATAAGCCCAAATGTAACAAATCTTGTACTTATATTTCTAAAATGTTCCCAGTGTAACAGACTTTATTACTGATTTTACACATTTTCTTGATTTCTACACTGCAGAAGCAGCAATTCAATTATACTTGATATTTAAATTCAACCGATTTTCTTTTATTAGTTGACATTTGGCAAGCCACTTTGTCAGTTGCCACACATCATCTGACTAGGGTCAGTGGCTTTTACAACTTGCATGACTTTTTCATTCTTCAGGCTTAGCATTATAACAAACACAAATCGCAAGGCATGGCACCCACTTTCGCTATACTATATGGCATACATGTTTTATAGCTTGTGTAAATAACCCATATTTTATACATTTTATTAGATGTTTTGCAACCCTTTCTGCGCTAAAGATTTCACAAGTGGATCCGCCTACTTTATCTAGTCAGACATAAAATTCACAGCTGGAATATAGCGCCGGAGCGATCGAACTAGATCAGGGCAGTTCTACGACTTTCTAGCGTGAAACTGGGTACCATAACAACAATTTGATTAATGCGAAACTGAACTAATGAGCAATTTCCCATTCAAACTAGTTAGGCCTAATTTCAGCTGGTCCGAATGTCACAGCGAGAAAAATAGGGTTTCCGCCATTGCCAAAAATTCCAAAACACAGTCGTGCCAAAATTGAATTATTACACGTATTAAAACCAATATTGTCGCTCAGATTTTGAGCAATATTCAACGTACTCACCTTCGGCAACCACACTTATCCCGAAATTAAGTCTTTAATCCTTTTTGAAATACAATAAACAGTCAACAAAAATTAGATCCTTTTGGCCAGCAGAAACAACGTACTAACGGACACTTAACGCCCCTCCGCACTCGTTCACTGCAGAAAAATAAGAATTTCCGCACCCTAACCTATAGTTTTTAACCGTAGTCGTAGAACGGAAAATGTCTACAATTTAAAATGCGACAGCACTTTACAATTTCAAAAAGCTATTAATAAGTAGTCGGGAGACAAAAAAATCACAGAACTCCTTCCAGGTACATTGCGCGTATGAATACTACTTAGCCATCACAAGACCAACGCCCCTGCGTTCACCGACGAAAACCCCTTCCAATGACATCATCCTTATGCGTTATCAGGTTAGGATTAAACGTAACCAAGTATTCAATGATTCATTTCAACCCAGGATGACGTCACGCAAATTAGTAATGGCTAGTTATAATTAATGTCGAGCGATGTCGCTACCCTCATAACTATAAATAAAGGTGAAATAAAGGGCGCCAAATATGAATAAAGTTACATCTAAAAAAAGGCCATTTTATTAAGTTTTTAAAGTTTAATTGTTATACTTATGCAATCATTAATTTTTTTCTGGGAAGAGAGGTGTCTTACGTGTTTGCCTAATGTCTTGTTTAATGTAATGTTTATGTACACGTAACTAGTGTTTAATTCTCACCATTCTCTATGCGTTACAATATGTTTAATTAACCAATTTAAACAATAGCTTTAGCAATCTAGAAATTCAGGAAAATGAGGGCGGTCAGGGAATTAGTTCTGTTTTTTTTTTTTTTTTTTTTTTTTGAGAAAGTCAGTATTTAGGAAAATTTAACACACAAGTGTAAACTCAGAAACTGTAACTGCTGTAACTGTGAAATACTTTATTTAGCCTTATTCTGGACTGTAGATACAACACACGTATTTCCAACCTCATATCTTATCATTCAGCATTTGAGCACAAACCAATGATTGGTCATCAGTGAAGAGCAATATATTTGTCCCCTAAATGCTACAATGTGCTTTTAAAATTCTAATAAAAAATCAGAACTATAATTTGAAACACTATAAGGAAAAAAATTCAGGAAAGTCAAGGAGATCAGCAGCTAAAGTTATCTCATGATGTAAAAGCGATAAGATAAGTTTATTCAATCAATAAAAAATGTTTCTGATTAAAGCTTTTCAGGACGTTTTTCCTTCCTTGAAATGAAAATGTCCATGTATAAGTTCAGGGGCAAGGAATTACGTTTTTTAATTTTTTGTTAAAAAGCCCCACCAAAACTTGACCCACTTTTGAAACTATTTTCATGTGTTTACCCTCTGAAATGTAGACCTAAACGGTTATTATCCCTACGTTCCTTCAATGAGTGGAATAGAGGAGACCCAATTAGTGAAAGTTTAGAGCAGGTGTAATGTAAGATAATTTCACTTTCCAAGAATTTCAAGTAAAAATAGAGGTTCCTCATGAGAAGACATGGCCCAATAGAAAGTTAACCACCCCTTAAGAACCTTATAAAGTACTTGAGCAATCCAGAAAAATTTGTAAATAGTTAATTCTAAAGAAAACTAGCCTATGCTCATCACTGAAATTAAACTGATCAATCATTTCTTTACAGATAAGAAGTGACCTAATTATGACAAATCAAAGGCAAATGCATATGTATTTTATGATTATTCCCCATATTTCTCACGGTGACTCATGTTTAGTCACGCGTTTTTCTTTTACCCCCTCTTGTTTATGTCCCCAATAATAGGCTGGGGTGGAATACTTATTTAGAAAACTTTTAAGGGTCCTAAAAAAACGAGGGGTAAAGACAGTTCAAGGCCGTCATTATACCTGAGGAGTGTAAGGGATATGGAAAACACCAAAACATGGGGGTAAAACAAGGAGGGTTAAGTGAGGGCCGTCTCCCAGTATATATAAAGAGGGGGATGACGCCAGCACACGACACACTTTTTTTTGGATATTGCAGTTTGGACCACGAAAATGGTAAGCTCATTCTACTCTATCTATTCATTGCATTTCCAGGCAGAACTTGAAGCAAATTCAGTCAAAATTTATTGCAGAAATTATACGAAATTAAAATTTTAACTATAAAATCAATTTAATTGCAGCTTTCAGTTCTAATACCAGTTCAGCTATTGCTTATTCTAGCAAACTATCAAGAAGTTAAGTAAGTAGTTTTCTACAGATCCTTAAATTTAAAATTTAATTTAAATGCATGTCCTGTGGCAAGGCCAACATAGTTGCATGACATTAGTTAATCAAGTTAAATAGAAACTCCATTAATTTTGCAATTGTGTATAAAACAATACGTTTAAATAATTTAAATAAGTCTATTAAAGTAAAATATAAAGCAAAATAATGTTCATATCTTTTCTAATTGGCACTAAAAATTAACTTTAAAAAAAATTGCAAACAAGGCGAGTATCCATTATTGTCATTAAGTGTGATGTCATAGAAAGTACCTCCTCCCTATGACGTAAGCAATAACGCTCCGTTATAGTGTACACAGCAATGGCTACAGTTATAGGCTGAAAAAAACTTGAGCAAAAAAATTAGAAAGAATACATCAACCAAAATCTTACAACTAAGTTCTGTCTAGTTCTGTCAAAAAAAAAAACTCATACTGTTTAAAGGGAAAGTCCCACTTTGTAATAAGTGATACAGTATTATAAGTTGCTCACACTTACTAGATATTACTGGCTGAGACAATAATAACTGCAGCAGTTGCCATATTGAAAAGTTACTACGTTTGCAAAATACATGTTAGGCGCCATTTTTCCATAGAGTTCAGCAGACACTGACTGTTGGTGGCGCCCTCTATGACAGGCACGTTTATGTGTTACATGATAACTGATGCCTTTTATCCAGTAGTGGGCTCAAATCAAATTGCAATTTACATGCCTATATCCTAATTTTTAATGATCTTCCTCCTACAACCACCTTCTTTCAAAGTGGGACTTTCCCTTTAAACTGTGTAATTGAGCAACAAAAACGAGTAACGTCACCAGGCAGCACTTACTAGACAGAACACGGTTAGCAAATATTGGTAAATACCTTTTTTCTCTAACAATATTGTCCACTGGTAAAAACATTTTTAACTGTGATCTTTCCCTTCAAGTACAGAAACTTAAAAGGGGAAAAAAATCTTCTCAGACATTATTTATGTATAACCCCTAGTTATATTCCAATGCTTTTTTAAATGTTAACTGATTTAAACTCCTCTTTTACATATTTTAGAGCAGAATGCCAATGTGGTATTTTCCTAATGGCCCAATCCGACACTTCCGCCCTCGAAGAAGTGTACTTGGGCCCAACCCATCCCCAGGAGTGCGACCGCCTTGAAGTGGATCAACTCTGTAGAGACTTCTGCTACCAAAAAGTTTTTGCATATATTGTATACATCTATTAGTATACATGCAAATCCTTCAGTTTTTCTTCAAACAATTTATTTACTTTCTTTCAGTTTGTGAATATAACCACCGATGGCCATCTGCATCTGAAGAGTAACATACTCAACATGACCAGCGGGGAGATGTTCTGCGAGAACCTGCAACAGGACGTCCTCAACAGAGAGGTCGCCGGCTACTACAGATGGTGTCAGACATCTTGGAAATTTGTTGGCATCAAGACTTGCCATCCCTTATGCTGCGTAAACTCAACTTACGTCAGGTCAGTATAGGCTTTGGAGGCTCCCAAGAGGGAAATCCCAATAGTTTCAAAGGATATTGTGCAAATTCTTGCATTACAGGTGTGCTGAACCTGTTGACCAATCGGATTCAGTGACGAACACCACGTTGGAATCGGTGGTAACAGATTTTCCCAATAAGGATGAAAACGCAACTGCACCATCGGACACATCACGAGTCAAGGAAATTGTAACTGATCCCGAGAACCATGCCAGAAATCGAAGAAACCTCGTCAAGATCCTCCAAAATCCCCGAAAGCTGTCTGGAAATTCCCTCGGCACGGGATCTGCCTCCGGCACCAAGGTCGGTCAAGCTAGGGTCAAGAGAAATGCGTCCGAATCGACCACGGAAACCGCGAAAACGTTGGATCCAACTTCAGAAACTCTGACTTCCAGCCCGACGGAAACCGAAGTGAAACAGCGTTGTTCTCATGATGACGACGATGAAATAATTACGATACCATTGTCATCGGCCAAGAATTTCGCATTGGAAAAACGTAATGACACTAAGAGACCCAAAAAGGAGGATCCACCATTGACCGGAAGCCCTCTCCAACTGACCAAAGACATCCTGGTAAGAGTGAATGACACAATGCTACCAAAAGATAAGTCCATGGAAGATTTTCCAGACAAAATGACCACGGAATTGCCCCTTACTAACAACGAAACGGAAACAAAGTTACCAAATCACGCTGAAGAACAAGTCACCGAGAAATTCATCGAAAATACAAATTTCACTGACTTAGCTAATTTGCAATTCAACTCGACTCTTGATGATGGAGCTCCATCCAATGGAACAATGGATGAGACTATGTCATATTAGTGACTGACTGATGGATTCATGCAGAAGTATAGTTCAAAGGTGAATGTGCCATTAGGTTTTTTATTTGTCAGACAAATTTTGTGAAAGCCCCCATTGAAAAGTAATGAACTTTTGAATGCATTCTTGTAAATGTGGTTGTGAAAGTACTTTTCCATGTAGGCCTAAATTAAAAATGCATTTATTATAGCATTATAAAATACATTTTCAGATAAAACTATAAAATACATTATTTAGTACCTCATTCTGGAATTTCTATAATGCATTTCAAAATGTATTTGTAAAGTATTTTCGATGTAGGAAGTGCTGAAAAACCAACTAAACCAACCCTGAATAATCCACAGAACCGTTTTCATAATTATATACGTCTATGCAAATATATTATGGAAAATAATCAAAATGGCCGCCGTTTTGGAAATTTATTTTAATTTTTCAAATGAAAAACTTGTTTTAAAAAATGGCATATTCCACCTTAGGATGGCTCTGCTATGCACCATTATTTTATATTCTGCTAATTTTTATACAAAAATTTAGTTTGATACTTTGTTTAATCATTATTATTTATATGGTGGTGGTTTTTGTTCAGATTAATGTTGTTTCATTTGCATTTGATCGTCCTACTGGAACACCAAAAATGGCTAACAAAATAAAAGGTTAAAATATGGGAAACTTATTTTGTGCATTAAAACTGTACAGTACATGTATTTTAATTTTCAGCTTCAAGTCAGTTCACACCTTCTGGTACTTATGTATATACAAGGGAAAACTCCACAGAATTTACTAATATTAGAAAAATACATTGAACATGTGCTCCATTGAAAATAAAACTTATTTAACTATAAGAATTTTGTTTAAAAAAAATATAATTGTTCATACTAAATACTGAACATAGAAATACAAAACTTAAAAAAATTCTACTTTAGAAAATAAATTAGTACACGAAACTGTTTGAATGCGGTTAAAAACAACATGAAATTTTTGGCATAATTGACTAAAAAAACAAAGATATCGTGAAGAAAATGAGCATGAATATAAACAGGTTAAAAATAATAAGCATTAAAATTAAATATCTACACTCTCATGCACATTTCGGTTTATAATTTTTAAAGAATTCAGGAAAATAATTTAAATACGTGGCTGGCAGAGTCAGCCAAGATGTTTAAAAACGGTAACATCTTGTTATAAAAATTAGTAAATTAAGATATTGAATCTTAAAGGGACAGTCCCACCTTACCTCATGCAGTTTTTGCAAGAAAGAGGGAGGAATAAACAAGAAGAGCGTAGAAATTGAAATTTAATTCATAATTACCATTCCATAGTTATTAATTTTGAAACAAAGCCAATGTGGACAAAAATCTCCATGGTTGATAGTAGCCATGTTGGAAGTCATTTTGTCAATCCCTCTATAGTAATAAACTTGATGATGTACAAGTTTTTGCATAACAGAGAATGCGCATAACTATTCCAAAGCGATAAATCAAAGTCAAAAACCCCTTTACACGCAGCGCCATTCTGCCTGGGTCGGGGACTATTATAAAAATGGTGCCTATCATTTTTTTGGAAACATCGTGATTTCTGAATTACTGTAGGTGAACTACAATTATTAATAAGTCTGCCCTTCTTTTAATATTAATCATCTTAAAGGGACAGTCTCACTTTAAAATAAGTTGATTTTAATAAAAAGAGCGTGAAAAATTTACTTAAGGGGGCTGTCCACACTTTTAGAAAATGCATGCTCCTATGGGAATCTCCATGTTAACTACCGGTACACATT
>JAQIXP010000967.1:0-21012 GCA_034700285.1 Proteroiulus fuscus
CCATTTTTTTCGCCACATTTTGCCCGATTGTACGGCTCACAGGGCAGATAAACAGAAAAAGAATGCATCAAGTTTTAGTAAATGTAGGCCTAATTGTCCTTCATAAAAAATCAAACCCCGTCAATTTATGTTAAGCCATTATCAATTAAATTTTACCTGTACTTAACATGGAGATTCCCATAGGAGCATGCATTTTGTTGATAGTGTGGACAGCCCCCTTAATAGATTATTTTGAAATTTGTCTGGATAACATTCCAATGATTGTTCTCTAATTGAAAAGCAATAATTCGGCATCAATAGTGTCGCTTTAAATAAACATAGCCTACTTTTCTAGCATCAACCAGCCTGTCGCACTTGCAACACAAATACTGGTTTGTCCCATCCATGTCTTCACAATTTATAAAAGACGAGGCAAGACCACTTTCAAGATTATTTTCATTGGCAATGGCGATGGTCACATCCAGGTATTCCTCCTACCAGCATCAAATCAAGACTTATTTAAGACATAGGCCAACAGATCTATGAGATATTTCTAAGTAGAATAATCACCTCTCTCTCACTGATATTGCCACATTCCTGGCAAATTATCTTGAATTAAAAAAATGAGGACAAACATTCAGGTTCAGTCTTCTCACATAAATTATCCCGAATTAATGAAACTCACCTGGTTAACTAATTTGCCACGGAACGTATCAGAAACAATACTTTTTCCGGGAGTGAAAACCAACGACCTCTCTACCGCGCTCATTAACGTGTGGTGTAACTCTTGCACATCTTGTTGTTGCACGTTCTGAAAAGCACAACGCTGATACTAAGTTTGAATTTCAGCATATTAGAAAATTACATTCAAAACAGTGTGATTGGGTACTTCGCTATCTGTCCATCCGAAACTAGCAAGGAGATCAGAGGTCGTTGTAAAATCAATGTCTCCGAGGAGCATCCGTGCGAAAAGCCTTTGCAACTGAATCGGAATGACACGAACCTAACGGAGAAGTGCAATTAGCAATGGTAGGTGCTATTTTAAAGAGGTCGACATGGTACACAACAGAAAATAATAAATTCATACATTTGATTGAGGCTTGTCTAGGTCTTCTAAATTTCCTAAATGTTCTGGCTCAAGTTTAAATAAGGCATCTACAAGGCAAACCATAATATACATTTTATATATTATTAAGGACAAGAACCCACACAAAATGATTGAGTTAATAATTGCTCCGTTATACTATTTCAAAGCAGCTCAAACCTCAAACCTCAAGTCTGCTCTAAACTACGGATAAAAGTGAGTGCACGAATTTAATTCAACTCAACTCTATACCCTCGAGTCATTGTATTAATGTATACATTTGGTAAAGGGTAATTCCCATAATTAAGGGAATCTGAATTTGCAAGAACAGGGTTCTCACTAATTTTTACCAGTTGATTTCCCTGACCTTTCCCTGACCAAATTCAAAAACAATTAAGGCAAAGAATTACAAGGGGAGTACCACTAAATCTAGGTACCGGTAATCCAATAAGTAGGCCTATTGATCAGCATGTAGATGCAAATGCATACATGGAGTAGCATTTTTGCATCACTTTTCACAATTAGTCTATTATTCTTTAGCTTTCTTTCGTTTTATTTTCTTTTATTTTAAGCTTCAGCCATTTTCCTGACTTTTCATTAGTTTTTGCTAAATTCCCTGACCATTTCCCATTTCTCTGACTTTCCAGGTGAGTGGGAACCCTGAAGAAGTTCAAGTTATGAGTTTTCAGTGAGTGTGCCTGCTCCTTGAATGTTTTGATTCAAGTACACTAAAAGTACCAGCACACGTTGATTGGGACTTTCATAGGACCACTGATATATATAGGACTTGGTTACGTATTGTATAACATCTTTCAGTCCAAGGTTTAAACTTGGTCAGGTTCAACAAGCATCCTTGCATGAGCTTGAATTCAATCTTTGCCAAGTTTGGATTAATCCAAAGTTTGTCAAACATCCAGGGTACAAGAGCTTCACAAATTTGTCAAGCACATGAACAAAGATCTGAAGCATAGCAAAATGTATATAAGCCACAGGTCATGTAGGCCTATACCATAGGATAGTGCCAAAAACTTAATATCTGTAAGAATAAGGTTGCATGCACCAAACTTGCACCCGCTTCTAGAACCACACTCTATGACAAGACGGTAGTTAAATAGTAAATAGCCTTACCCCGAAACTCGGGTGTGTACAAATAGGACTGCAACAGGGAATTGAGGTAACAAGTCGCTCCCAAATTTTTCAATCCACAAAGTCTGACTTGCGATTTTGGATTAGGAGGCCTTTCCATCGTGAATTTGTCTAGGTGATTGATATCATTCGACTGTTTGGAAACGTGCAGACCACAGAACCGCAAATTTTCCAAATCTTCACGTGGTCCACAGCTGTCACTGTCATCGGTACCCGGTTCCATACTGGATACCATGTCATCAAATAAGCCGCCAAACATTGTGAATTATTCAATGCCTAGCAATACCAAATTTTGATAACTTCAATTCTATAAATACATCGAATATTTCCGTACAATAACTCATTCACAACAGCAGGCAGGCCTATATTAGTTTCAAACTATAGCAAAAACACAAACTGCCCTCTGACCTTGCCCTTGGAATTTTGGGAATTTCCGAACTGAAGGCTGAAGCGGAAAATCCTCATGCCCGGCGCCATCTTAGAACTATACATTTGCAATGCACCAATGATAGCCTATGCATTTGTGCCTCTTTAAAATCCCTTTACATGGCAAAAAATACGCTTTAGAACTTTGTTAATTTGATAGTTATTTCCACAAATGCTGAAAACTGACTATAATAACTCACACGCTAGTTGTTCTAGTTGATATTTCTATAAATAATTTAATGTTTGAATAGATCCAAT
Organism: Proteroiulus fuscus; assembly: GCA_034700285.1. Lineage (NCBI taxonomy): Eukaryota > Metazoa > Arthropoda > Diplopoda > Julida > Blaniulidae > Proteroiulus > Proteroiulus fuscus. Next base: position 2,894 of record JAQIXP010000967.1, read on the forward strand.
GACGCAATCTATATGACGTCACATCGTCATAAATACGTCATCCGTCCTTTTTTGTCGGCGACGAGACTCCGAGGTCGCACGTGGAATCGCGGATGCTGTTTGCTTGGATTTCTGATCATTTAATTTATTAAAATTGTATTTATATGTAAGTATTGAAGGAGTAATATAACAATAAATTCATTATGTTACCTTGGAATTTGTCAAATTCCCTACGTATCAAAAAAATGAATGAAATTTTGCCGCCAGCTTAACTAGGTTAGGCTTATACTTCCTTTATGTTGCAAGAATAATTTTATTTTTACATTCCGCAAATATTTAGCCAAGGTTGAATTCGACAATTTAATTAATTAAAGGGGTAAAATGTATTAAAAATAAATAGCACATTTTACCATATTGCACAGGGAATATGCCAAATTCAGTAATTCCTGATACGAAGTTAACCCTTTCATTCCTATATCAATCGTACCGTGACATTTAAATACCATATTTCCTACGTACGTACGTGTACATTTTTTTTCTGAGATTTAATGCAAAAATGAATCATATTAGCTCTTTAAGGAGCCTCAAAAAAGGACAATTTAATGTCCGATTATTTATCATTAATTAAAAGTCTACACCTTGAAATAAAATGTCAGCCTACTTTACCCTTGAACGAGATATCACACTTACTTTTTTTTACACCTAGCTTGGCCTATTATTGTATTCATAGCCTACCCATGGGCTGGACATTATTCACTAAATTAAAAATGAAAAGGATTGTCGAAGACAAAGCATAATTCACACGGCCATTAATTTTTTACAGAAATTGTAACAATGCCATCTGATGCTAAAAAGAAACGTGACCAAAAGAAAAAGGAAGCAGCAAAACAACGGACACAGAAAAAGCCCCTGAAATCCGATGAGGCAGAAAACGAAATTCAAAATGGCGATGATTCTGATAATTCCAAAGAAAATGAAACCCATGCTAATGGTGTCAGCGAAGGTGCTTTTCTTCCCTCGTACTAATACTTAGTAGACATTAAAGAACTAGGGCTAGATATTAGTTACAGTTAGGTACACTAGCATTTATCACATTACTCACGTTTATCTCAAATTCTTGAATCCAAGTTGACAAGCTGGCTCTGAAGTTTGAACAAGACATGGAGATGAATGCAGTTGCCAGAGCTTGCACCGGAGTTCTTGGAACCCATCCACGCAGCCGGGACATTAAGATCGACAACTTTTCCATTACTTTCCATGGCACTGAAATTCTAAGTGACACAAAATTAGAGCTGAATTGTGGTCGTCGCTATGGGCTTATTGGCCTAAATGGCAGTGGTCAGTCTTCACTTATTCTTAAGACCTCGATCTAGTCGCCTAACACGTACTAACACTTATTTCAATTTCTATTTAAAGGGAAATCCACGTTGTTAGCAAGTTTAGGAAGGCGCGAGGTTCCCATCCAGGACCAAATTGATATTTATCACTTATCACGAGAAATATCTGCCAGCGATAAATCTGCCTTAATGGCAGTCATGGAGGTAGATAAAGAGAGGGCGAGGCTCGAGAAATTGGCAGAGGAACTTGTCCAGTGCGATGATGATGGCAAGTAACGTGCAAAATACGAAGGAATAATTTTCATTTCTAGTAGGAGCAGCACACTTATAAAACCCACACCAAATATTTTTCAGAATCTCATGATCAACTCATGGATGTGTATGAACGGTTAGACGAAATTGGGGCAGAGACTGCAGAAGCGAAAGCTGCTTACATATTGCACGGTCTGGGCTTCACCAAGGAAATGCAGCGTAAAAAATGCAAAGACTTTTCAGGTAAACATTTCTCTAGTATGTGAGAATACTTTCATAATGTGGGGAATGATGACAATAAAAGGCCGAATTAAAGTGCCTGTGCAATTGATTCCCATTTTTTGGGAAACTTGCTAAGGCGTGATGTTTATAACCCCGAAAGCGATTTTAAAACCTGACCTCATAGTGTTATCTTAACTGCTCACTACAATAATTTTGAACAATAGTAAAGAACTTGCAATTTTTCTGCTATAGGGGGTTGGAGGATGCGAATTGCGCTGGCTCGAGCTCTTCACGTTCGACCTCATCTGTTGCTGTTGGACGAACCAACGAATCATTTAGATTTGGAAGCATGTGTATGGTTGGAAGAAGAACTGAAAACGTGAGCCTGGTTACAAAGAACTCGTTGAGTCCCTAGTGCACAGAGGAAATGTTAATAAAATTATCTTACTTTCCGATTCAGCTACAAGAGAATATTGGTGATCGTTTCACATTCGCAAGACTTTCTAAACGGGGTTTGCAACAATATCATTCACTTGGACAAGAACCGATTGAAATACTATGGCGTAAGAATGATTTTTGATTTTGAAATTTGCAAGGTTGGATATTTGTGAATTCCTTTTTAAAAGTCAAATTACTTTCCAGGGAAATTATGATGCTTTCATTAAGACTCGGTTGGAGTTGTTAGAGAATCAAGCCAAGCGCTACAACTGGGAACAAGATCAAATCGCGCATATGAAGGTAAGAACGCAGCTTTGCATCTGAAAAGTCCTCATAAGCTGAAGAAAACTAGTGCGGCAAGTTATGAATAAGAGAGTTTGAATGCTTTTGTACTACCGATTTTGAAAGCATTAAACACTGCTGAAACTAATTTCCTAATGTGGCCTACTTTGTTTGCAATTGTAGGACTACATTGCCAGATTTGGTCACGGCAGTGCAAAGTTGGCCAGACAAGCCCAAAGCAAGGAAAAAACCTTAGCAAAGATGGTGGCAGGTGGTTTAACAGAACGAGTGACGAGTGACAAGGTAGATTTCCTTATAAAGGACTCAGGAAGTGCGAGTGCAAAGTATTTAATCAATCTTTTTACACAGACGGTTCAGTTCTATTTCCCGTCGTGTGGCACGATTCCTCCTCCCGTGATCATGGTTCAGAATGTCAGCTTCCGCTACCAAGATGACAGCGTAAGCCGATTTTATAAGTTAAGGAATTGAATTACATGTACCACCAAGCTGTATCTAATAGGGCTAAACAATTTCTTCTCCAGCCACACATATACAAGAATTTAGAATTCGGGATAGATTTGGACACTAGGCTGGCGCTTGTTGGTCCGAATGGTGCTGGAAAATCCACCCTACTTAAGCTATTGTATGGTGAGGTAAGTAAACTAATGCCGGGTAATTTACTAATTTTAGAAGTTAAAATGATACAGAGTTCCTAATTTTTTAGTTGGTTCCTTCCGATGGCCTTATTCGAAAAAATTCCCATCTGCGTATTGCACGATATCATCAGGTAAGTTTTACAGTTAATACGAAATACAAGACTACGAAAACTATTGTCTTCATTTTAAAATAAAGTTGTTTTAAAGTGAGAATTTCCCTTTAAGAAATGTTCCCATTTGTTATTAATTTCTAGCATTTGCACGAGCTACTCGATCTTGACCTTTCCGCTTTGGAATATATGATGAAAAGTTTTCCTGCGATAAAGGAGATTGAAGAAATGAGGAAAATAATAGGGCGATACGGCCTTACTGGAAGGCAGCAGGTGGGTTCTGGTTCATGATTACATTTTTAATCTCTGGGACTACTCGTACTAACTTCAAGGAATTATTTCAGATCTGCCCAATTCGTCAGCTTTCTGATGGTCAAAGGTGTCGTGTCGTGTTTGCCTGGCTATCTTTACAAGCACCCCATTTGTTGCTGCTGGATGAACCCACCAATCATTTGGACATGGAAACTATTGACGCGCTTGCCGACGCAATTAATGATTACGAAGGAGGATTGGTGCTGGTCAGTCACGACTTTAGACTGATTAATCAGGTAATTCTTTACAGTTTTTGTACAAATTTGAAGTTTTTGTATCGATTAACTAAAGCGTCTACCTTGTTTAGGTCGCCGAGGAGATCTGGGTGTGCGAAAAGTGCACCGTGACCAAGTGGCAAGGCGACATTCTCGCTTACAAACAGTTCCTTAGGGATAAGGTTTTGAAGGAGAATGCCAAGGCAAAATTCGTCAAATGAGAACTTTGGATATACTTGTAGTAGCAAAAAGTCAAATGCTATGATCGTTCAGATCTCAAGTTTGAAGCTACTTAAGTTATTAATTTATTTTCCAAAAATCAAGGTTTCAATAAAACTTTTAAACCTAAATCTGTTTCTAAGATCTGCACCAGTTAAATTATTATTACTATTAAAACTATTCTGTTCAGTTTCTGGAAATTTTATGAGGCATGCAACATTTGGTGGAAGAGATTACATTTTTTAACTTATCAATATTTTAAGCCGGCTTCAGCGTGGACAACTTTGCTTGTAAATGTATATGATGCACATTCAATGCAGTAAATCATAAACAACCCAATATTGTCTTAAGTTACTCGTTATTATACTTTTAAATTGCAAGTACTTTACAAATTATGGAATATGTGCTAACACTGGTATCTGCTTAATTATTGTAAATAATACTACAGAAATGTTGGACTCACGTGGCTCTCTGCTTTCTTTCCTTCGACTTTCCGATCAAACTAAGGACCTCTAAAGCTGCCATTGGGATTTTTGATCCTAAAATAAAAAAATGAATTATCTTCCTTAACATCAGAATATGAAAAAACTGATGAAATTATTTACCAGGGCCAAATATGCTCGAAACTCCTGAACTGTAGAGAAAATCGTAATCTTGTGGTGGTATCACTCCTCCGCAAACCACAACTATATCACTAAAATTTACAAAAAAAATCCAATGAAGATGATGTAGAGGTTACGAGGACTGTTTGAGGGCACCACGGGAGGATACGTACGGCCTTCCTGCATCTTTGAGTGCAGAGACCAGCTCGGGGACCAACGTCCGGTGACCTGCTGCTTGGGAACTTATCCCAACCACGTGAACATCTGCGTCAACAGCTTGCTGCGCAACTTCTTTCGGGGTCTGAAATGCCAATCACATCATTGTTGATTTAACTGTTACACATTAGTTTGCAAGGTTCTCATCGTTGAAGTTTTACAAACTTGAAACAGTGGTCCGATATCAACATCGAAGCCCAAGTCTGCAAACCCGGTGGCGATAACTTTGGCACCACGATCGTGGCCATCCTGGCCCATTTTAGCAACTAGGATACGTGGGTGGCGCCCTTCGTTCTTAACAAAGTCCTGTTTAAGATTAAGTCACACCATTAGCTATGCAGTAGAATTTTAGTTATTACATCCTACGAATTACAGGAAACTAAGAACTTGCCTGAACTTTAGAAAGTACTGCATCCAGGTCTTTTTGGTCTGCATATTCCGAACTGTAGGCGCCGCTAACCAACCTGTCTGTAGCGACGTGACGGCCGAAAACCTACCAACAATCTTTTAAATAAAGGAGTTTCTAGAAAATGCCATTCTTGCGAGGCTGATTTTACCTTTTCCATTGCTTGAGTAATTTCCCCAACTGTGCATCTTGCTTTACTAGCATTAATGGCCAATTCAAGCAAATTTCCTTCACCGGTTTTTGCACATTCTGTTATAGCATTGATGCATTCCTCAACCTGTTGCCGATCAAGAATGAACACCATTTCATACGTAATAATTTAAAAAATAATGTTTTTTTTCCTGCTCTCTACCTTCGCTTGATCTCTGGTCGCTTTAATCTTCTCCAATTTGGCAATCTGCTTATTTCTGACTTTCGTATTATCGATGACCAATACATCCAACGGTTCTTCTTTATCCAACCTATATTTATTTACACCGACTATGACTTCTGTAAAAACGAAAAAAAAATAAGATAGTCAAATTTATTTTTACATTGAAGAAAGCATTCATAGATGCAAGTCACCTTTGCCGCTATCAATGCAAGCTTGTCTTTTAGCAGCACATTCCTCTATCCTTAGTTTTGGCATTCCTGTAACCACTGCCTTTGCCATACCTCCCATTTCTTCAATCTTTTAACAGAAACAACTCTTTAATACACTTTTTCTCGAACTGAAGCTATTCATAGGTCAGCCAAATGATACGATGTTACGACAACTTGCCTCATCAATGATCTTTTTGCCAGCATCAAAGATTTCTTGGGTTAGCGCTTCCATCATGAATGAGCCAGCCCAAGGATCAATAATCTTTTTAAAAAAAATTGTATTGAATTATTAACAGAAATTAGGCCCACATAATTACATAATCTCTAAAAATGAAATTTTACAATAAAGGCCGAAAAGTATTGGAATAGATTTTAAAATTAACATAACAACTAAGATAAATTTAATATTATTGTTTTTTTTAAATAATTAGAGGAAATGGATACATATTCAAAAATGACATGTGGAATAAAAACTAAATATAGCACAACAGCATCTCGACAGTTTAATTTATATTGCAAATTTGTGAGCAAAATAAATGCTGAATAATGATAATATTAACACTTAATTGTACATACCTTTGGAATACCAGTTTCTTCCTGTAAAATAATTTGAGTGTTCCTTGCAATACGGGCGCTAAATTTGGAAGGCAAAGCTAGGGCTTCGTCAAAAGAATTTGTATGCAAAGATTGAGTTCCTCCAAAGACTGCTGCCATGGCTTCAACTGTAGTACGAACAATGTTATTGTATGGATCCTGAAATGTTTTCGAACTTTTTAAAAATCTTTTTTGAATTTGCAAATTTGAAAACAAAAATAGGAAACGTCAATTTACCTGTTCAGTGAGCGACCAGCCGGATGTTTGACAATGGGTTCTTAAAGCGAGAGATTTCAGATTTTTTGGTTGAAATTTTTCTTTCAATAATAAAGCCCATAAGCGGCGTGCCGCTCTCATTTTTGCGATTTCCTATAAAAATTGCCATTAGATTCTACATTATATTTAGAGGAAAAAATTTTTTCGTAACATAACAAACCATATAGAAATTCATCCCAATGCCCCAGAAAAATGATAAACGAGGCGCAAAATCATCGATCGTTAGTCCAACTTTCAGACCTAAAAGGACCAATTGTTATAAATAGAATAGTTTTTAACTTAATTTAATTAATGTGGGATTAATGAATCAATATCTAACCAGTTCGGCAATATTCCAATCCATCCGCAAGGGTGAATGCCATTTCCAATACAGCATTTGCTCCGGCTTCTTGAATATGATAACCGGATATGGAGATGGAATTAAATTTGGGCATGTTCTGAAAAAAAAATCCAGTCTTACTATTGTCTTTTAATGACTTTATTCCTGGTTTACAAATTACCTTTGACACATAGGCGAAAATGTCTCCGATAATTCGCATGGAAGGTTCAGGTGGATAAATGTATGTATTTCGTACCATGAACTCTTTTAAGATATCATTTTGAATAGTCCCCGATAATAATTCTTTTTTTACACCCTAGTAGTAGACAAAAATATTCGAAAGTTAACGATACGATAAATGAAATAAACAGCATTCGTTAACTTTGGTTTGGAATTGAATTTTCTGGACAACATAGGCGACATAGCATGTAAAAGAAAAATAAAAAAAACCACATAAGCTTGTCTTGTATTATAAAAAAAGATTTATACCTGCTCTTCTCCGGCCACAACGAACATTGACAAAATCGGAATGACGGCTCCATTCATCGTCATCGAAACGGACATTTTGTCCAATGGAATTCCATCAAACAGAATCTACAACAATTCCAGGCTCAGTTTAACAAACAGTTTAAGATTTTAAAAGCTCCTATTTCTTATAAAGACCTTCATATCTTCCACGCTATCAATGGCGACACCTGCCATCCCAACATCGCCTTTTACTCTAGGACTATCCGAATCATACCTACACAAAGCAATGCATAAACTTAAATTCAACAAAAACACAGATAAGAATGCATTCATTTAAAATAAACCATACCCAGTATGTGTTGCCAAATCAAATGCAACACTAAGCCCCTGCTGGCCAGCCTTAATGTTCTGTTTATAGAAATAGTTACTTTCTTCCACAGTGCTAAACCCTGCATACTAAACATTGGAAATTAATTATAATCAAAATTAAAAAATGGAGGTTCTTTGAAGTTTTGATTCTATAACAGATAACATACTTGTCGAATGGTCCACGGTCTCTGGGCGTACATAGTGGGATATGGCCCCCTGGTGAATGGAAATTTTCCTGGGAGTTCATTCTCCAGCTCACTAATATCATCTTTCGTATATATGGGTTTAACGTTAATTCCCTTTTTTTAAAAAAAAATCAATTAGATTGGAATTAAATCTGGAATATTACAGCAAGTAGGCACATTTCCAATTTTTGAGCATGTGTTTACCAAGCTCTTGATTTACATCATTAAATTTGAAGTTGAAATTTGAAATAAGAAGTTGTATAACATGCCTCAGACGTTTTCCACTGAAGCTTTTCAGATGGATCTTCCCCTTTCAGTTGCTTCTTGGCCAGTGCAACCCATTCTGGATTCAGTGTTTGATGAATTGCACGACGCACATCTACAATCTAATAAAAGATAGCATCGTTTGCTGTCAAATTTTCAATACTAGCTAGGAGGGCATTATGCAAATTTATACTGTAGATTCAAATTTCCTAAAGGTCAAATAAGGGACTTTCACATATCATGTTGATATTGATATCTGTAGGTGGTTGAGAATGATCCTCACGTTTCATGCACGTGCAATATTTTCAGCTGTCATTTTTCTTAATTTGCACGTGCACAAAAACGTGCGAATCACATGCAAAACAATCTCAACAAAATAGGTATATAAAAATGAGCTACAGTTTCGATTTATACCTCTTTAGCTGTACTATTGACATTAGCAAGTTTAGCAATATGTTTAAACATTATGCCACTGATAATCACTAGGAAATTCTGCCAGAATCCCAAGGATATTCTGCTGATTTTCAAGCATCCATATTAAAAACTACTCGAATAAAAAAAGAATGCAAGCACGTGCGACACCACCTGAGCGCCATTTAATTTTTCCACCAATAGAATAAACCCTGTGACGTCATCCCTCTTACGTCATTAGTTCTCCAATTCCTTTTATTGCGAACGTTTCCGCGTGCTTGGAAGGACTCCGACTATTTCCAGAAAAGTCTGGCTAAAAATCATCATTTTTGATAATTTCATCAAATAGTAAGTATTTTAAAATTATTCTAGATCTCAGATTGCATATAATAAAACAGGTATATTGAGATAAACCGCAGCGGTTTGATAAAATTTAACATGCTTTCCTCACATGCTACCTCTTAACCCCTTATAACCTTGGAATTAAACCGGCCGGTTCTGCCCTAAATTTTCCTAGAAATTTCTTCCTATTTCATCATATTTGCAATGAGGAATTCTTGAAGCATTCTGAGAATTAGTTGACCAATTAGCTTTTCGAATTTTTTGAATACGTTTTCACACTAAATTGAGTGTCCCTATTTGACCCTGAACATATAGAATGAATGAATGAATGGGAGCCTCAGGCATCTAGATAAGCTGAGTCTGAGAGATAAAATTTGATCTTACTAATTACCTTTCAAATCCAAGTTGGAGTTGCCTTGATCTCATCAGCCGACAGTAATCCAAATACCTTGAAAAATTGATTAGAACATTAATCATAAATTGGGCAAAAATTTAGAAAATTTGAACTTTACACTAAACATTACTAAAAACACCATCCAGATTGAGCGAAATTAATAAATTTTGAACAAAATTGACTTATTCATAGACTTACATAATGTCTGATATTCCTGCTGGAAACGCTGAAAATGGCAAGAAAATCTTCATTCAAAGATGTGCCCAGTGCCACACTGTCGAGGCTAATGGAAAGCATAAAACTGGACCCAATCTCCATGGTCTTATTGGTCGAAAGACTGGGCAGTCTCCTGGATTTTCCTACACCGATGCCAATAAGTCAAAAGGTAAAAAAGAAAATAATAGCTCTTCTCCATATCCGTTTCATGGACTGAAAATCGGATAAAATGTATATTTTAGGTATCACCTGGAACAAGCAGACTCTCTTCGAATACTTAGAAAATCCCAAGAAATATATTCCAGGGACGAAAATGGTGTTTGCTGGACTGAAGAAGAAGAACGAGCGGGCCGACTTGATCGCTTACTTGGAACAATCAACAAAGTAAAACAATTTTGGCACATCGAAAAGCTTCTAAAGTGCATGTAGCAGTTCAATTTCTAGTTGGCCAACGTAGTTACGAATTGTTTAAATTTCGATCAACAGCGAATTCTTTTTGGCCAGACTTTTCATAAATTAATTTGGGGGGAACATCCATCAGCGCTCGATTTCCATATTGCACATATGTATTTATTTTTTATGGAGAATCCCTGTTGTTTTTTTCATGTCAGTTATGTTTGAATGTGGATAAATGATAATTGTAGTTAATAAAAATAAATTATGAGTGAGATATTCATTATGGACATTAATTTTGACTGAATTCACAAATGCCACACTGCCTGTAATGATCTCAATAAACAGAATAGAAGTTAGAAAATTACTTTCTTTTAATATTGGGCTAATTACTTGATATCCAGTATGACCCTAATATTCACTGAGGCTAGTTCAGCTGCAAGGAAACGGAATACATAAGGCAAAGCCATTAGTTGAATGTAGTCTCCAGTGTTACATGTTGCGCAAGTCCATCTTTGTGCAGCATCGCGAGTTGTGGCATCTTTGGGCACGCTCAAGATGGGGGATAATAGCCCACCGCACTGTGAGCACACGTAATCCTAAATAATAAATAAAATTGGAAACCCATGAGTTAGGGGGAAAAAGGCAAACTTTATGAAATTCCCTTGAAATTCACACTAAAGTGGAGAATCCTCAAGGTACTTGGCAAGCTTCCAAGCAAAGCTAAAAGGAAAGGAGGTCAAATATATTTTAAGCAGTAGCAGTGAGAACAACTGGATAATTTTCATTATCTGTTACACAAGCAATAATACCCTTTTCATTTTCTTCCCAAAATTAATATGCAAGCTCAACACAAAAGTTCCAAAAAAAAAGGTGTAATTGACTTACTAAGGACCTATCGGAACAGTTGAAAAGACGATCTTGCAATAAATATGAAACTCCATGGGCTAATAGGGAATCCCGTTCCATCTCCCCAAAACGAATTCCACCAGCTCTTTTACGTCCTTTCACGGGCTGATGTGTGAGGACATCAACGGGTCCTGTGGTTCTGACCTAAAATTTTTTTTTTACATTAATTAACCAAATTTCAATTATAGAATGTTACAGTTTTAGAATTTTCCTTTTTTTTTTATTGTGTAATGGGTGAACATAAAGCCTTTACTTGATTAAAAAATTCTGTAAGGTTATGTTAGGTATAATGAACCAAAATCAGACAAAATTACATGAGTTCATCTATATTTAACTCAAATTGTCATTCTTAAATTATTTTTTTTTAATCAGGGAGGGCCTTTATGTAATACATTTAAGTCCAGAGGTGTACATTCCAGCAAAAAAAAGCAAACACTTTTTCAAACATTGAAATAAGTTTCTGTCAAATCAGCGACTAACCTGATACTTGTCAGCCACCATGTGCCTTAGTCGTTGATAATAAACCAGCCCGAAGAAGATGTTGGCATTTAGTTCTCGACCGTTGATGCCACTGTACATTCTTTCAGTGCCATAATAATTGTAACCAGCTATTAAATTTAAAAAAAAAAATAATTTCCTATTAAACGAGAAACCTAAAATAATAACTCCTTGTATTCGTCACATATCTGAAAAATGCCCACCAGCTTCCAGTAATTTTCCAAAATATTCAACTGCTGAATCGTCTTCCGAAAATTTAAATGGCGAAGCATCGTGTACAAGCGCATGTAAAGCTGCCGACTTGCCAGCCATACTTTCCACCATCATACCTGCAAGTCAATTAAAACATATATTAAATTCAAATACACCCGACTCGTAGTAGTACCGACCGCAAGTGCTTACCAATGGTCATACGTGACGGGAAGCCGTGAGGATTGAAAATGATGTCAGGGGTCATTCCACTCTCTGTAAATGGCATATCAGCCTGCGGCCATTTTTGACTGCAAATACCTTTTTGTCCATGCCTACTGGCAAATTTATCACCAATGGTAGGATTGCGCTGCAAGAAAAAGAACCGTGGAATTATCAAAACATGAAATAATTCACAAAATGATATAAGGTACTTTCAAATATATACAGTATCAAGTCAACATGGTTAATGGACATACAGGAATTCTCAAACGAAAGCAAACTTTCTCTATCCCAGTGGCTCCACTCTCATTTGCTTGTATTATAATTTCTTCCAGATATGCATCCTCCATCGACGTATACTTCGTAACTTTTAGATCTTCGGTATGCACGTCAATAGTGCTAAATAAATAGATTATATTATCAGTCTATGAATATTTGAATATAACGTTGCAATAAAACTTTTTTTTAACTAAAAAGTATTGTATACTTAGAATTATTTTTTAGAAAATTAGGTTACAATAGATCGAGTAAAGCAGTGTAATATATAAACTTAAAACCCTGACACTTTTAAACGGATCATACCTGTAATATGGCACCCCATAGGTAAGAAGAGTTCCGATTGGTGGAAACCCATCAGGGCCCAATTTTCCCTCCAAATATTTCTCCTCTGGCTTGCCACCGACATAAGGACAACAAAAATAATGGGTCTGACCAGTACGACTTCGTTGCCGTAAGTTAATAAAATCGTGTTTTATAACGATGCCATGCGCAAATCCACGTTCATAAGATGATTTGTTCAGAATCATTGCATCCTCCATATCATATCCCTAGTGGAGTCGAAAAATTCTTATTATTTAATATAATATTGTTAAAAAATTAAAAATAACAACATGTGCTTACCGTGTACGAGATGACAGCAACAATAGCATTGGTGCCAAGAGGATAATTATCAATGTTATAATCGTCATAAGCTACTGGTCTGAAAAGGGGCGATTGGGGAGTTAATATTCGGTATAATTTATTATCGGTACGATAACGTAAAGCGTGAGCAGGTGTTCCCATAGTTTGCTTGCCCATCTGTTAATTAAAAAATGTGATAATATTTTAGAAATTTGCGAGTAAAATGAAAATCTTACCCAATGATAAGTTAGTTTTAAAAAAGACAAAAAATATGGGCACAGAAAATGAGTATATTTTACTTACTTGGCACTGATACATGTTCCTTGGGCTTTGATTAAAGTCTGAAAGTGGAATTAAATTGGCCAAAACGCTCAACATGCTGTTCTCATCCAATTCGAGGTGCGTTGTCACCTGCATTATAACATATTTTCAGTCTAATAAGGTATGTTTAAATGATTTACGGGGGTAAAAACAAGTACAGGTAGGGTTGCCAACCTTTGGATATACTTCTTTAGCAGTAATGCTGATATTGAGATAAACCTGTTCGAATGTTCCAATATATTCAACTTGATTGGATCCCAAATTTCGGACAGGCCGCATCATACGAGCAGGTGTTGTGAATAGAAATAAGCCCGGATACTGGCTTGGATATTCAGTGCAAGGTACGAAACAGATCTCCATGAATTGAGGCACCTAAAAAAATAAATCACAATACAGTTTTTATTTTTATCTGCCTGTGATAATAATGCAACCATTCAAAAGAACTGAGTCAAAACTAAACAAAATTACAATGGAATTATCAGTAGATTTGATATGCCTTAGTTTATTGGCAAGCAAAGGTCCTTGATCTTTGGAAATGTAGCCCAAGATTCTTCCATCTAATTGAATTACGTAACAATCGTTGTACGGCGCAGGTGAAGGACAGTCATGAGGTATCATTCCCAAAGAACACAAAACTTTGGGCAACTGTGTATTTCGGCTCTGTACTGTCACTACCTAAGAAATGGAATAATTCATTTTTTGTTAAATTATGCCATTTATGCCTCATTCTGAAATATTAGTCCTCCTCCATCAGAAAACAGAAACTCTTTTTGCTAAATTACTGGACATTTATAGGTTTTCTTTTGTCAAAATTAAAAGCTTTTCAATTTTCTTTTTTACAGAATTATAAAGGGTTATTTCTAGGATTCTTGTTTAAATAAAAATAATGATTCGAAAATCAGAATTTTGGCAAAATCTGGATTTCTAAAATCATGATTCCGTGAAAATTTTGACTTTTGATTTCAGAAACCACAATATTTGTACCTAATAAACTAGAATTGTAAATAGTACAGCCTTTTCTTCTAATAATCTAATTTACTAATTTTTTTTTGCCAAAATATAGAAATTTAAATAAGGACATTTTGCCAAAGATTTTCAAGCCAAGACCCAGTAATATAGTGGACTGACATTAAATTTGTTACATTTATAACAATGTCTAACAATATAAGAAGTGATTAAAAAGAGATACATATCAAAATGATCACAATACATACACATAAATTGCCAAAACTTGGAGCTAATACAGGAAAAATAGGATATCTGCTACTTAAACATATTTGAAAGCACGGACAGACATAACGTACCTGGCAGGGGGCAGCTAAATGGTTAAGCAAACCACAGGGGGTGCCATCAGGAGTGTGAACCGGACAAATAAATCCTAACAAACAAGCAATATAATTTTAGAAATAAAAAATATCTTTGATTTGAAAATAAATAATTTAAGCTCACCCCAAGACTCCGGTAAAAGTTTTCGAGCAGTGGTGGTCCTCATTTCTGCAAAGAAGGCACCTCGATGAGCGCAACGGAAATGAGAAACATAGCGGAGGAAATTGAGCTTGTCTGCCAAAACCGTCAGTCCAGTAGTCTGTAAGTGCCCAAATAATTTGCAATTTATTACTTTGCATATGATTTGTTCACAACATATTAAAAATCTTCCAATCCCTGCTTCATTAAATCAAATATATCCCCATGCCAGAACAAAAATTTACCTGCATAAGGGCTAGACCTGTTTTGGTTACTACAGTTCCTGTTGCCAATAAATACTCCATCGATCTAGTTAAGTCAAAACTTTGTCGAAATGAAGACGTCAAAGTTTCTAAAAAAATTACATTTAAAAAATGTCAAAGCCTTGCTTATTTTGTAAATTGTGGCAATAAAAAAAATTAAAATTCAAAAGAGAAAATGCTCACGTAAGTTTAATTTGTATCCAATTCCGACGGCTTTGGCCTTTTTGTCAATTGCAAGTTTCACGGTGGTTAGCCAGAACTCAAGTTTTTCCTAACGATAATTAAAAAGAAATATTTTAAGTGGAAATCAATGCACTCTTAGGGAGAATACTTACAAATACTACAGAATCTCTCTATTCTCAGGATAAATTACCTTTAAGACCATTAGGAATAAATGGCCGCCCAATAATAATTCGTGATTCATGGGATTATCAGCCGATTCTAATACACATTCCCCAGCAACAGCAGCATAAAGTTTCTTGGCCATATAGCTATAATAGTAGAGGATTTTAGAATAAATTTGCAAATATTTTCTAAATTCACATCCATAAGGACATTAACTAACACGAGAAAATTGAACTTGTCCCGTTTTGATTCCAAGTGTACACAAATGCATTGGTTCAACAAAAATTCTGCAATTTGTTCGTTAGTGTACCACTCGGGCAGAAAAACTTTGTGGCGAAACCTCGTGCCAATGTAGTCTAAAACACTCGTCTGATCGTACAAGCCTTCGTCTTGAACCTGCCTTAACATTACTGCAATGCATCTATATTATGCAATTATCAAGTTTTAAAAAAAAAATCTCTGCCTGAATACCAAGTCTATTGCCAAATTTAAAAAATTTAATACAAACCCCTTGTAATATGAAACATCCTCTTTCCCTTTCACGAGTTCTTGATAAATCTCATGATCTGTATAGTTACATAATGCCTACAAATAAATTGAAATGTCATGTAGCCTATCCCTCTCAAACTTAAATTTCGGGGCAACTTGCAACACGTTACCTTCAGCATCAAGATGAGTGGAACGAAAAACATTTCTTTTCTGTATGCAAACATTAGCTTTGCTGTGCCATTAGACAAATAATGAAGCACCATGTTCTGAAATTATTTATCAAATTATTGATCTAATTTTCTTCAAAGAAACTATTTATGAATGCAAGATTGCCACTAATTAATAAAAAAACATTATGATTTGAAATTGTCTCAATTTGTATGGATTTTACCAGAATTTTAAAGGGATTGCTCAAATATTATGTAAATTTTGCTGGAACTGGGGAAAGGGCGGGGACTTTTTAATTTCACTAAAATATACTAATCTTATCTGACTTTGTGGGTCAGTGGCAATCAGAATCTTATGATATTATGGTATGATATTAACTCACAGCTGCACTCTGATCTGGCTTCACACATCGCACGGTAACCCCAAATTCGGAAAATTGTTTTCCCCGTTTACGCCATGATGGCCGAGTCATGACAAGTGGCTAAAGGCAAATACAACAACTTCAAGGTTCACAAGCTTAATAAACAAATAAAACATTAAGCAATTAACAAAAATAAACAACTCACGAAATTTCTACGTGGCAATATGAGCATCCTGATGATTTTTTCGTTACCATTGACAATAAAATATCCTCCGAATTCCTATTACATTATTTAAATAATATTTGCAATCATTTTTCAGCCCGTAAACGTGGCCATTACAAATCTTTCTTAAATCCTAGCCAAAACAGCTGTCGTTTTACCTCAGCTTCTTCATGATGTTGAACCAGCTCTTTGGGTGACATTTTGCTCAAAGGACAAAGATTAGATTTGACCATAATGGGTATTTCGCCAACATCCCTCTCCTGAATTGGACCCATTTTCCCATCCACAGACCACATTAACTGAACTTGAAGCTTACCACGGTAAGTAGAACCTCGTAATCGACACTAAATTGTGTGATGAAAGCAACTATATAGCAATAATCGTATTTTCTCCCAAACCATTTTTGCAAAAACTTTAAATACCTCTGAAGGATATATCCTAGTATCATGAGAATATAAACTTGTGCCTTCTGCACAGGGAACGCCAATGACAGCATCCTAATAGATATATATATATGCAAAGTGTAAATACCCTAGTACAGTATTTAGGTAATTGCCAACATTTCGTGATCCTGAGGATGGATAGATGTAGGCCTATATAGTATAGACGGCTAACCTTGATTGCCAGCATAATACGCTTTCCACTAGGTAAGGAAAACTCCACAGGTGGAATGTCCTTGCGAGAACAAGAAATATGCATTATTTCCCCACTGACTTTGCTAAATCATGATCATAATTAATTGCATATTGGATACGGTACCGTACCTGCACAGATCTTGTTAATCCATCAGTAAGAATATAATTGAAGGACTCAATATGTGGATTTGCAAATGACTGAACTATCTAAATAAAGAAATTAGAAAAGTACATAAGCAAAATACTTCAGGGATCAATACATGTATGCCTACTATAATCCCTTGTCCATAGGTTAATTTCTGGCGTCATGCACATGGCCTTGACATTTTTCCTTTAAAATTTGATAAAATATATGCATGATCGTTGTCAGTATGGGTATGTATATATGTTAAAGAATATATAGGGCGAAGAAGTATAAGACCCCTGCATGAGATATAGTCGTAAACGGGGATGCACCCATGCAAGACCTTGACCCATGCATGATGCATGGATGTGTGCAAGCTTTGACACAAAATCTGAGAAATATTAGATGTTCCAATCTAACTTCTTCGAGTGAACTTTCATTACCAAGGTATCAAGTACTTCAGAAGCACATCAATATAAATTTACCTTGTTAAAATGTGTTGGAATACTTTTAAAATCACTGGTCAGGTGTCTCATGTTCTGATTTGGATATTTCGACCCCATTTTTGCAGTCCGACAGGAGCCCGTATAAAGGGTATGGTGCGTTAAATTGCACAACTACAAGTATTAATTAAGAAATGTTACTTTCACTTGCTATTAAAATTATATCCATTGAAGAAACAGAAAAAAAGCGACTTGTCCAGTCCATACACGTGGAGTTAATAATGAAATGGCAGCATTAGAACTACCAATATCGGTTGGGTTGTACCTTCCAGCAATGCTTTTTATTTACATAATAAACAAGTATTGCACAGCTGGAAAGTACAATCGATAAATCACCATTACCGTAGGCTATGCCATTACTATAATTATGGGGCCGTCCAAAAACGACGTTTGCAGTTGGGTGGGTGGGTCATTTGCCAAAAGTTGACCAATAAGGTGTCACGTGG